>JAKOGI010002765.1:0-87689 GCA_029747015.1 Carnegiea gigantea
GGTCAAAGAAGATCATGCATGGAAATGTGCCTATTTGGTCTTCTTAAGTGAGTTCAAAGACTCGCGACACTATGGAGAGGTCAAAAAGAGGTTAAGCTTTGCTAGAAAATTGGTGCCGAATTCATCCCTGCTGAACCCGATTTTTGTGACCACTTTTGGACAAGATCACGTGGACCCACAACTTGAGGGTCCATGTGCTTTTGAAGCTTAAGATTTCAGCTTTCAAATAAGCCCAAGTTTGTTTAATTTGGACATCATTTGATTGGGCAAAAATATCACTCAAAGATACGTTGTGCTGATCCAGTCCAGTCTGAGATAGGTGCATTGTTTGGGCCATAACTTTCAAACCGCTTATCCAAATTGAGCAATTGACCCATTTCTGAAACTAGACTTCCCAGGGCTTTCTATCGAGGCCCAATAAACGCGTGGATTGTGCCGAGTAATTCTGGAATTATGCTTCTGTTGAAGTTGAGGGTCAGTGCAGAGATTAAATTCTGGAATATGAAGTGAGTCTTCGGTTTCTGTGATTGTTGGCTGACATTGTGCCACTTTTGGGCATTTCTAGATTGGTGTAATCGGAGCTAATAAAATCCTAGAATAGTTCCTTGTAACTCCCCCAACCCCTTTATGATGTGTCTTTCCATTTATCTTAGTCTTTTCATTTTACTAGTTTTAATTGTTAGGAGTTATTTGAGTCCTTTTGTTGTCTTTTGCTGAGCCTATATAAAGGAGGGGCGTGTGAGCATTATAGATCAGATTTCTAAGGCATTTTCAAGAGTAATTCAAGCACCTTTGTGATGTAAAGGTCAATGGGAATGATCACACTCACTAACCTTACACCAAGGAAGACTCAAAACTCAATGTAGTTCACGGGCTGAAGTGGCACGGGCGTGCCAATGAGCACGGGTACACCGTGCCAACTTTCTGCCTGAAAGAACTAGATTAGGCTAGTTTTACCCGGTTTGAGTGCTCTTCAATTCTAACTGATTTTCTATCTTTTTGGTGAGGTGGACTTGAAGGAAATGGGTGTGAATGATAGTAGAAAGAGTGGGATAAGGAAGGGGAATGTAGAACAAGGTAGGTGAAGATGAATACTTTGGAAAATTAAGCAAACAACCTTACTAATGATCCGGTAGGATGCAAAGGAGAGAGATAAGCTAAACTCTTGGATTGGATACAGTAATCACCACCAACCTTTGAGTCTAGGGCCCTTAATCTTGATTAAGATACAGAATCCCCACTTAATCAAGGCTAAGACTCACTTGAACACCACTTAGTTTGGCCTAAACTAAGATAAGCAAGCAAGGATTTGGTGAGGAAGCTTTGAAAGCTCTCTATGGTTTTTTCATTGAACAAAATCTGAAGTGTGCTTCATTATGACCGTGCTTTCCCTTTTGTTGCTGGCCTTACAACCTTTCCTACTCAGCAAGCAAGTTAGAAGACACCTCACCTTACCCTCCTAGGGAGGAAAGGGGTTAATTAACTCTAATTCCCACGGTTAGAGTTAATCGGTTACAATCATACTTAATGCTAATCAAAATACACTTAAAACTTCAAGGAAAGCAAGACAAATGAAGATTACTACTTAATTAACTTGTCCTTAATCTCATTCAGCTTCAAATGCAGCAAGGAAAGCATGTGCCCAGCCGAAAAGTGATCTCCTCTTTGCGGCTGTCCAACAGGAAGTAAGATAGCACCCTCCTTGTCTTCCAATGAGAATCAAGAGATAATTCTTCTTGCAGCCCTTTTTTCATTGGTTGTGGCCTTTCCTAGGTTGCCTTGGACGTGTGCCAACATAGAAGAGAGTACCCATTCACCTGAAGAGAAGGAAACCCTCTAGAGAAGGTAAAGTGCTGTTGTGATGTCAACCGGGTTCAGGGCCAGGTTTTCACCCGATTTTCAGACTAAGTTTAACCCAAGCAAAAAGGGATATGATCTGGGTTTTATTCATGGGGGGGAAGTTCAAGGTGTGTAAAAACCCCCCAAGCAAGAAATTAAGGTTAAACAAGGCTTAAGTAGGATAATCACGCCTAAACTTTTAACCGCGCAGAATTGGGCTGATTCTGACCGGTTGGGAAAATGTCATTGATACTCCATCCTCTTTATGGCATGATTTGAAACCAATGCCTGGACTTGACAGCTAACATCCTGAGGATTCCAAAAATGCAAAAATATTGGCCTTAAGCCATCATATGGCTTAAGAAATCAGATGCACAAAACCGGGCTTATGCTGACCGGCTAACCCGTTTGTGCTGTTTTCGATTCCTTGCCAAAGGTGAGCCATCTTCTTGGTTTGGGACCTTGTTTTTGGACGACTTGGACTTGATACATCTTGACCAAGGTCTTGGCTAGGTAGGACTCCATCATCCTCCCCTTGTTGAAAAGATTTGATCCTCAAATCTGGTGGGGAAGTGTCCGGATAGTAGGGGCTCAAATCAGCTACATTAAAGGTGGCTGAAACCTCAAAATCACCAGGGAGATCAATCTTATAAGCATTGTCGTTGATCCTCTCCAAGACTTCAAATGGACCTTCCGCTCGTGGCATGAGTTTGTTTTTCCTTTTAGAAGGAAAACGTTCCTTTCTTAAATGGATCCATACCAAGTCTCCTGGTTGAAAAACAATCTTTCTCCTATGCTTGTTGGCGTGTGCTTCATAGGCTACATTAGTCTTCTCAATTCGAGCCTTCACCAACTCATGGAGCTTTTGAATTTCTTTTACTCTTTGTGTGGCATCAACATGGGGCTTTTGATCTTGGGGTCGTGGGGTGAGGTCATTTGGACTTAAAGGATCAACCCCATACACCACTTTAAATGGTGAAAGACCAATAGCTTTGCTAGGTGCCCGATTGAATGCAAACTCAGCATGGGGTAAGAGTAAATCCCAGGCCTTCGTATTAGGTTTAATCAAAGCCCTTAGGAGAGTACCCAGGGTTCGATTAGTGACCTCAGTTTGGCCATTAGTCTGAGGATGACAGGTAGTACTAAACAGCAACTTAGTACCAAGCTTTTTCCACAGGGTAATCCAGAAATGACTGAGGAACTTCGTATCCCTATCTGAAACAATGGTCGTTAGGGATACCATGCAACCTTGTTACCTCTTTAAAATAGAGCTCGGCAATGTGTGTAGCATCATTGGTTTTGCAGCAGGGAATGAAATGTGCCATCTTCGAAAATCTGTCTACCACCACGAAGATTGAATCCTTTCCCCTTTGAGTCTTAGGTAGAACCAAAATAAAGTCCATACTTACATCTATCCAAGGTAGGGTAGGTACGGGTAATGGCGTGTATAATCCGTGGGGTAAGGTATGACTCTTGGCTGCTTGGCACGTTCCACACCTTCTAAGGATGTCTTGAACATCCTTTTCCATCCCTGGCCAATAGTAGTGTTCCTTTAACATGGTTAAGGTTTTTGACTCTCCAAAATGACCGGCCAGGGAACCTCCATGAATTTCCCTGATTAGTAGTTCACGAGTGCTACACTTTGGAATGCATAATCGCACTCCTTTGAATAAATAGCCTTCTTGGGTTAGGAAGTCGGCCTTTGGATGCTTCAAACAAGCGGCATAGAGAGGCCCAAGGTCTTCATCTTCAGCATATAGACTCTTAAGATGCTCGAAACCCAGAATAAGGGCGTCTAACTGAAACATAAGGAGATGTCTCCTTGATAATGCATCCGCGCCTTGATTCAACTTTCCTGATTTGTGCTTGATAGTGAAGTGGAAAGACTGTAGGAATTCAACCCACTTAGCATGACGTGAGTTCAGTTGGTGCTGACCCTGAATATACTTCAAAGCCTCATGATCTGAATGAAGTATAAACTCACTAGCCACTAAGTAATGACTCCAATGTTCTAGACACCGAATGATCGCATAGAATTCCTTGTCATAGGTGGAGTATTTTCTTCTTGTGTCACACAGTTTTTCACTGAAGAAGGCTAATGGCTTGCCTTCCTGAGTTAAAACTCCACCAATTCCTACTCCTGAGGCATCACATTCAACCTCAAAAACTTTCTCAAAGCATGGTAGAGAAAGGACCGGTGGTTGAGTAAGTTTCTTCTTTACTTCTTCGAAGGCGGATTGAGCTTTAGGAGTCCATTGGAATGATGAACCCTTAAGCACTTCAGTCATAGGGGACATGATGGTGCTGAAGTTTCGAATAAACCTTCTGTAAAACGAAGCCAAACCATGAAAACTTCTAACATCATGTATACTTTGTGGTTGAGGCCAAGTGCGAATGGCCTCTATCTTCCCTTCATCAACTTTAATGCCTTCACTAGAAACAATGTAACCTAAGAATGTAACCTCATGAGTAAAGAAGGTACACTTCTTAAGATTACCATATAGCTGCTCACGTTCCAGGACATGCATGATCTGATTGAGATGATTTTGATGTTCTTGCTCATCCTTGGAATAGATAAGAATGTCATCAAAGTAAACCACCACGAACTTGCCAATATAAGGTTTGAATACTTGATTCATCAACGTCATGAATGTGCTAGGAGCGTTGGAAAGACCGAATGGCATAACCAGCCACTCATATAAACCTCCTTTAGTCTTGAATGCAGTCTTCCATTCATCCCCCTCTCTTATTCTGATCTGGTAGTAACCACTTCGAAGATCAATCTTGGAAAAGACTTTAGAGCCATGTAACTCGTCTAGCATGTCTTTAAGCCTAGGTATAGGATACCTATACTTGATGGTGATCTTGTTTATGGCTCTGCTGTCCACACACATGCGTTGGCTGCCATCCTTCTTGGGAACCAACAAAGCAGGCACGGCACAGGGGCTTAAGGACTCACGCACAAGTCCCTTTGACATCAATTCCTCTACTTGTCGTTGAATCTCCATGGTCTCCTTTGGGTTCATTCTGTAAGCTGGCTTGTTTGGAAGAACTGAGCCAGGAATGAGGTCAATATGGTGTTAGATATCCCGTTTAGGGGGTAAACCCGAGGGTATCTCTTCTGGAAACAAGTGACAGAATGCTTGGATGATTGATTTGACAAATGGATGGGTTGGTAATAGGGATTCTGGTTCTTCTTGTATGGTTAAGATCCACTCCTTAAAAGCCTTGAATTCATGATTCGAAGCCCTCAAAAGAGTTTCACTAAAAGTGAGTAAACAACCAGGATGTTCATGGCCTTTTGTGGGTTTGTTCTTGAGAATTTCGGATGGTGATAATGGTTTTAGAGTAATCTTCTTTCCTCTCATAGACAAGGAATATGTGTTCATGAAACCATCATGGGTCACCCTTCGGTCATACAACCAAGGCCTTCCCAACAATACATGGCATGCATTCATAGGTATAACATCACACCAAAGTTGGTCTTGATAGTTCTTACCAATGGATAATGAAATGAGACACCTTGAATTGACTTGAAGCCCTTGGCTTTGATTCAACCATTGTATATTATATGGATGGGGATGGGCCGTAGCTTGCAAACCTAGCTTTTCAATCATGGTAAGGGACACCACGTTTGCACAGCTCCCACCATCAATAATCAACGAACAGACCTTGCCTTGAACAGTGCACCTAGTGTGGAATATGTTTTCTCTTTGTTCATCCTTAGTGCTCTTTTGGCCGTTCAAGACTCTCCTCAAAACTAACATTTCTCCCTCATCAGCTTCCTCCTCAACTTCTTCTTGACTCTCTTCATGCTCTTCTTCAGTTTCACCTTCATTTTCACCTTCCTTTTCTTGCTCATCCACGGTTCTCCATTCGGCCAAAGGGATGACCTTGCGGTTTGGGCACTCTGAAGCAATATGGCCAAGTCCTTGGCACTTGAAACATCTTCTAGTGCTCATAGGATTGGGGTTTGGTCGAATTGGGATAGCTGGGGCCTTTTGTGGTGCTTGGGTTCTTTGTGGATTGAAAGGAAAGGGATTTTGTGGCTTGGAAACTGGTTGGGAACTCCCCTTGTTAAAAGGTTGGTTTCGGATTGGAGGCTTTTGATGTGGAGGTTTGAAAGTTTGCTTAGCTTTCTTTTGTTGCTCAACCTTGTGAGCAAGTACGCAAACCTCATCAAATGTGGTGTAAGCTTGTAATTCCACAACATTAGAGTACTTAGGATCAAGTCCTCCCAAGTACCTTACAATCGTTTGCTCTTCTGGTTCTTGCAAATCACATTTAATCACAAGCTTCTCAAATTCTCTAGTGTATTCTTTAACACTAAGATTGCCTTGACTCAGATTATGAAGTTGTGAATAACAATCTTGGACATACGTGGGGGGTAAAAATCTAGCTTTTAACTTGGATTTCATTTTCTCCCAAGTTCTGATTTTGGACTTACGTTCCCTAACTCTCTTAGCACATAAGTTGGTCCACCATAAAGAAGCATACTTACGTAGTCTTAATGCCACCAACTTGACTTTCTTTTCTTCTGGAACGTCCTTTGATGTATATGTGGGTGGTAAGTGAACCAAATCAAACTCAAATAAACCCAAATAAGAATCAAACCAAAGAAAAGTGAATATGGAAGATAGATTGAGATGGATCGAAGAATAATAACAAAAGAGGACAAAGGGATAAATAAGACCTTGTACTTGAGATAATCCTTCACGGAGCCACTCAAGGACTTGATCTTGGGCAAATTCTCTTGTCTTCACCAAGGAATCACTCCAATTGGAAAAGAAAGAGAACCTAGAACACCACTTGAACTTGCCAAAATTCAAGATAAAGAACTAGGGATTTGGAATACTTTTGAGAATCACACTCAAAGGTAATTGTATTTCACTTTGGGAAAGCTTACAACTCTGAATTCAGAAACACTTCACACCCTCACTATATATAAGCAACAACAAGACAAGCAAAATACACAAACTCCTAACAATTTAAAGCTAGAAAATTGAAAAGACTTAGGAAAAATAAAAAGACACAACTTAAAGGAATGGGGGAGGTTACAATGAACATTCTAGACTTCTTATCAGCTGAAGAAATCCATCCAAGTCGTGCATGATGTCAGCAAGGTGATGTCATGTAACCTATGTCTCTTCACTTGCCCAGCATTAACTCCATGCAGTAGCCTTCACTTCAACTGAGCATAACTCTCAGCACACACGTCCAACTCAGGTGATTTTGGGCTTGTTAGAAAGCCCTGGAAATCTAGTTTCCAGAATGGGCTCATTTGCTCAATTTAGATAAGTAGATCAAAAGTTATGGTCCAAACATTACACCTTATCAGAACTGGACTGGAGCAGGACATGTCTTCTTTGAGTAATATTTAGCCCAACCAAACGACGTCCAAATTAAACATAATGGGGCTCGTTTGAAAGCTGAGATCTTAAACTTCAAAACCATGTGGAGCCTCAAGTTGTGGGAATCGGGCACCAATTCTTCCGGAAGGAATATGAGTTTTATCCAGATTTTCGCCACTTGCTTGACTACTTCATGGTGTCTAAATTCCTTGAACTCATGTAATAAGAGAAAATATGAGAGTTCCCATGCACGCTCTTGTTTGACACTTTTCTTCTTGGAAGTTGACTTTAAATAAAAATGATGCATATGGGAATATGCATCATCCTTGTATTCGAATACCCTCTCCACAGTGTGCAACCAGTCCAAGAAGTCTTCTGTATCAAGCTTGCCTTCATATTCTGGAATCTCAACTCTAAAATCATTAGAGTTACCTTGTCCTCTTGGCTCTTGTCGTGGTTCTCTGAATGGCTCTTCATCACTTGAGGACTCTAGGTGGTGACTGAACACTTGCTCTCGGCCTTGCGATGCAGAATGAAATGATTCTTCATTGAGTTTTTGCTTTTGCTTGAGGAAGACACCCAATTGCTTTCGTAAATACTCATTTTGGGCCTTGAGCTCTTGGTTAGAAGAAGTAATCTCATGATTATTCTTTAAGACAGCATCAAGCTTTTCTTCTATGCTCATACTAGTATTCATGTTTGTGTTTGAGAAATGAGAAAGAAGGGAGTTTGGATGTGTGGATTCAATACCTTAGGCCAAAGATGAAACTCAGCTCTGATACCAAATATGATGTAAAGGTCAATGGGAATGATCACACTCACTAACCTTACACCAAGGAAGACTAAAAACTCAATGTAGTTCACGGGCTGAAGTGGCACGGGCGTGCCAATGAGCACGGGTACACCGTGCCAACTTTCTGCCTGAAAGAACTAGATTAGGCTAGTTTTGCCCGGTTTGAGTGCTCTTCAATTCTAACTGATTTTCTTTCTTTTTGGTGAGGTGGACTTGAAGGAAATGGGTGTGAATGATAGTAGAAAGAGTGGGATAAGGAAGGGGAATGTAGAACAAGGTAGGTGAAGATGAATACTTTGGAAAATTAAGCAAACAACCTTGCTAATGATTCGGTAGGATGCAAGGAGAGAGATAAGCTAAACTCTTGGATTGGATACAGTAATCACCACCAACCTTTGAGTCTAGGGCCCTTAATCTTGATTAAGATACATAATCACCACTTAATCAAGGCTAAGACTCACTTGAACACCACTTAGTTTGGCCTAAACTAAGATAAGCAAGCAAGGATTTGGTGAGGAAGCTTTGAAAGCTCTCTATGGTTTTTTCATTGAACAAAATCTGAAGTGTCTTTCATTATGGCCGTGCCTTCCCTTTTGTTGCTTGCCTTACAACCTTTCCTACTCAGCAAGCAAGTTAGAAGACACCTCACCTTACCCTCCTAGGGAGGAAAGGTGTTAATTAACTCTAATTCCCACGGTTAGAGTTAATCGGTTACAATCATACTTAACGTTAATCAAAATACACTTAAAACTTCAAGGAAAGCAAGACAAATGAAGATTACTACTTAATTAACTTGTCCTTAATCTCATTCAGCTTCAAATGCAGCAAGGAAAGCATGTGCCCAGCCGAAAAGTGATCTCCTCTTTGCGGCTGTCCAACAGGAAGTAAGATAGCACCCTCCTTGTCTTCCAATGAGAATCAAGAGATAATTCTTCTTGCAGCCCTTTTTTCATTGGTTGTGGCCTTTCCTAGGTTGCCTTGGACGTGTGCCTACATAGAAGAGAGTACCCATTCAGCTGAAGAGAAGGAAACCCTCTAGAGAAGGTAAAGTGCTGCTGTGATGTCAACCGGGTTCAGGGCCAGGTTTTCACCCGGTTTTCAGACTAAGTTTAACCCAAGCAAAAAGGGATATGATCTGGGTTTTATTCGTGGGGGGGAAGTTCAAGGTGTGTAAAAACCCCCCAAGCAAGAAATTAAGGTTAAACAAGGCTTAAGTAGGATAATCACGCCTAAACTTTTAACCGCGCAGAATTGGGCTGATTCTGACCGGTTGGGAAAATGTCATTGATACTCCATCCTCTTTATGGCATGATTTGAAATCAATGCCTGGACTTGACAGCTAACATCCTGAGGATTCCAAAAATGCAAAAATATTGGCCTTAAGCCATCATATGGCTTAAGAAATCAGATGCACAAAACCGGGCTTATGCTGACCGGCTAACCTGTTTGTGCTGTTTTCGATTCCTTGCCAAAGGTGAGCCATCTTCATGGGGGTGCCTTGGCGAGTCATTTTGGAGAGTCAAAGACCTTAACCATGTTAAGGGAGCATTACTACTGGCCAGGGATGGAGAAGGATGTTCAAGACATCCTTAGGAGGTGTGGAACATGCCAAGCAGCCAAGAGCCATACCCTACCTCACGGCTTATACACCCCATTGCCCGTACCAACTCTACCTTGGGTAGACGTGAGTATGGACTTCATTTTGGGTCTACCTAAGACTCAAAGGGAAAGGATTCAATCTTCGTGGTGGTAGACAGATTTTCGAAGATGGCACATTTCATTCCCTGCTGCAAAACCAATGATGCTACACACATAGCCGAGCTCTATTTTAAAGAGGTAACAAGGTTGCATGGTATTCCTAAGTCCATTGTTTCGGATAGGGATACAAAATTCCTAAGTCATTTTTGGATTACCCTCTAGAAGAAGCTTGGTACTAAGTTGCTGTTTAGTACTACCTGTCATCCCCAGACTGATGGCCAAACAGAAGTAACTAATCGAACCCTCGGAACTCTCCTAAGGGCTTTGATTAAACCAAATGCTAAGGCCTGGGATTTACTCTTACCACATGCTGAGTTTGCATACAACAAGGCACCTAGTAAGGCTACTGATCTTTCACCATTCAAGGTGGTGTATGGGATTGATCCTTTGAGTCCAAATGATCTCAACCCACGGCCCCAAGACCAAAAGCCCCATGTTGATGCAACACAAAGAGTAAAAGAGATTCAAAAGCTCCATGAGTTGGTGAAGGCACGAATTGAGAAGACTAATGCAGCCTATGAGGCACACGCCAACAAGCATAGGAGAAAGATTGTCTTTCGACCAGGAGACTTGGTATGGATCCATTTGAGAAAGGAGCATTTTCCTTCTAAGAGGAAAAACAAACTCATGCCACGAGCTGAGGGACCATTTGAAGTCTTGGAGAGAATCAACGACAATGCTTATAAGATTGACGTCCCTGGTGATTTTGAGGTTTCAGCCACCTTTAACGTAGCTGATTTGAGCCCCTTCTATCCGGACACTTCCCCACCAGATTTGAGGATCAAATCTTTTCAACAAGGGGAGGATGATGGAGTCCTACCTAGCCAAGACCTTGATCAAGATGTGACAAGTCCAAATCGTCCAAGAACAAGGTCCCAAACCAAGAAGATGGCTCACCTTTGGCAAGAAGTTGAAAACAGCACAAACGGGTTAATCGGTCAGCATAAACCCGGTTTTGTGCATCTGATTTCCTAAGCCATATGATGGCTTAAGGCCATTATTTTTGCATTTTTTGAATCCTCAGGATGTTAGCTTTCAGGTTCAAGCATTGATTTCAAATCATGCACACAAGAGGATGGAGGATCAAAGGCATTTTCCTAACCGGTCAGATTTGGTCCGATTTTGCACGGTTGAAAGTTTAGGTGTGATTACCCTACTTAAACCTTGTTTAAGCTTAATTTCTTGAATGGGGGGGTTTTTACACACCTTGAACTTCCCCCCCACGGTTAAAACCCAGATCATACCCATTTTTGCTTTGGTTAAACTTGGTCTGAAAACCGGATACCAAGCTGCCCTTGAACCCGGTTTAGTGTCACGGCTGCACTTTACCTCCACCGGTGGGTTTCCTTCTCTTCAGCTGAATGAGCACCCCTTTCAATGTTGGCACACGTCCAAGACAGCCTAGGGAAGAAAACAACCAATGAGGGAAGGGCTGCAAGTAGGCTTGTTTCTTGAATCTCATTGGTAGACAAGGAAGGTGCTAGCTTGCTTCTCATTGGACAGCCGCAAAGGGAGGTTCACTTTTCGGCTGTGCACAAGGCTTTTGCTGAGTTTCCAAGTTGTTTAGGCCTAAGTACAAGATAATCAAGTTGTATTAATCATTTGTCTTGATTTCCTAGTTAGCTTAATGCACTTTGTTTAGTGTTAAGGGAGATGATCAAACCGGTTAGCTTAACCGAGTGTAATTAAGCCTAATACCTTTCCTGCCTAGGAAGGAAAGCTAGAAGTGCTTGTGTGAGAGCTTGCTTAGCTTGATTATTTTGCTGCCTATGTAAGACACACACGGCCAAAAAGGAAACACTTTAGATTTCGGTTGAATGAAAATCATAGAGAGCATTTGAGGCTTTCACTCCAAACTCTTACTTGCTTATCTTAGTTTAGGCCAAACTAAGTGGTGTCCAAGTGAGTCTTAACCTTGATTAAGTGGTGACTCTGTATCTTAATCAAGCTTAAGGGCCCTAAACTCAAAGATTAGTGGTGTTTCTGTATCTAATCCTAGAGTTTAGCTTTACCTGAACCCATTTGATTAGCTTGAATCATCAAGTTAATCTCTTTCATCCATTGTGTTCTTCATTTCCAATCCCTAATACTTGAGTGTTCTTCGTTCTCTTCCATTAAACTACTCTTTCTACCATCATTCCCAACCTTTCTCATGAGTTCAAGCCCACCGAAAGACTAGAAACACAATCCATGCTCAAAAGCACCTAAACCGGCTAAGACTAGGCTCTCCTAGTTTCCGTGGGCAGAACCTTGGCACGGTGTGACCGTGCCTATCAGCACGGCCGTGCCACTTTAGCTCATTTTCTTCCTTCAAATTTCAGCCCCTTCGGTGTGAAGTTGCCTTGGGTCCTCGTTTTCCCTTGCACATTTACATCATAAAGTCATGAAACAACCTTTCCCTCTAAGGGAGGAAAGGTATTAGCCTAGCTAAGCACACTTACACAAGGTCTAAACTAAAACAAAGTAAAACCGGTACAATCAAGCTTAATACACAAGTTTACTTATCCTAAGACCTTTCTTAATATCTAAGGCATAATTATGACTCATTTTCCTTCTTTGGAGGGCAAAGATACACGGCTGCCACCTAGCAAAAGGCTGCTGAATTCGAGCTTGACATGTGTGTTGGTGGTGGCCGAATACATGCTTGCAAAATGTCTTCTTCTTCATGCTCCCACGTGTCTCTCTCCTATGTGGCTGAGTGGCAGCTTACCAAGCATCTCATTTTGACCAAGTAGGCAAGCTTACACCTTAACCAAATGATGTATGTTAACCATGGGAATGTCAAAGATGAGAATGTATGATGGGGAAGATTGAAAACAAGGACAAGCAAAAAACCGAAAAGAACAATGAGCTCACCCGGTCTTGATGGATAGTGTGCAACTCTCTTGTCTAAGATAAGCCAAAGGCGCCACTTAGAGGAGAAGTTGGGCTATTCCTTCTTCACTTATGGATACAGAATATCACCACCATAAGCAAGAGAAAGGAACCTAGAAGATCACCACTTGAACTAGCCAATTCAAACTAAAGCAACTAGGAGTTTCAATGGAGAGTAAAACACTCAGATTTCATTGCATGATGTTCAAAGCTGCCTTCTTACATTCCTAAAGGTCCCTTATATAGGAGGGAGCCTCAAAATTCAGATTACATGGGTTACAATGCAAGCCAAACGGATCAAGACAAAAGGGAAGCACAAAAAGCAAGAAAAGTACAAAAGGTGATGTTGGCAGTTGCTGTCCAGCTTTCCAGATTGCAGGGTCAACTTTCAGCAGCTGTATCTTCGTCCTTACTTACCCACATTGGCTCCAACATACCTTATTAGAAAGCTTAGAAAGTGTTCTTTCATATGACTACTTTTGGAGCTCATTTGGTGCAGCCGTTCAGGAGATATAAACAGAACAAGTGAGATGGTGCAGGCTGACTTCCCAAAAGCAGCTTTAGAAGTTTCCTTGCTTTTAGCCTCCTTGGGACACGTTTGACTCTGGTTTCTTTTCCCACCCTTTTAGCCAATTCAAAAAAGGATCTAGGGGTTAAAATTCCAGGTTGTTAGGGTTACTTTAGGTTGGGGAAAATGGGCTCCCAAAACCGGACAAAATCTGACCTGGAAAACAGTTTTGGACAGTTTGGCTTTAACAAAGGGTTTGGATGGGCAAATGACATCCAAATGGGCTGAAACTTGATTTATTGGTTAGCTAACTCTCCAATCTTTCCAGACATACCAAAAGTTTGGCTTTAAAGCCTCAGGTCATCAGGTCACCAAGGTCAGAAAGTCGGGCCATGTGCGGGATGAGCCCGGCAGAATGCAAGTGATCGTGTCTTGAGTGATTTCTAATCCTTGGAAAGCCTTTGTGACCTCTTGAGCTATAAGAACCCCTTGGGGCTGATCCCCATCAGCAAACCCCTTGAAGGAGGAAAACTACTAGGCTAAGTAACCGGGTGTCAACCAGCCGGTTTCCACCTCAAATTGTCATGCATGCTTAACACATCACATGCTGACTGATTGCTACGTTTCTTACATGGATGGAAACCTCAATATGTCTAGATTACCTTCCTTTTTGAATCATAGCATTTGGATGTCATTTTCCCCTTGAATCAGTCTGATTTCCCAAGCCGTGCAGATTGGACTCCAAAAAAGCACAGGTTTACTAATTAGCTAAATTCACTAACCAATTGAATTCCAAATCTGGTAATTCCAATTGGAAATGAAAGCTAAGATCTTAAGCTTTTCACGGATGCAAGAATTGGACACTTACAACTCATGGAAGATTAAGAAATGTAATCACCAAAACCGGGTAAAATCTAGATGTAAACTGTCTTCAGGGCAGTTTGTATATCTTGGTTTTATTGGCTAATTTGAGAGGGTAAATGAAGTCCAAATGGGATGAAACTTAAGTTTCTAGAAAGCTGGCTTCGTGAACTTCAATCTCAATGCAAAATATTGGACTTAAACCTTAAAGAAGTTTAAGTAATTAACCTCTCAAAACCGGGTTTGCTGCAAAAAGCAAACCATGACCTGCTGTTTTAGGTCTTAAACAAAATAAGGATGATTTATTCATCCTTTAAACACCAAAATGAAATTACCTAATTGATTTGCTTCTTTTAAATCAAGGGGCATGGAGGGATTTCCATCATTCTCCCCTTGTTGAAAAAGATTTGTCCACAAATCTAATTAAGTAATTACTTCTTCTCCTTACTTCAGTTCTGGCTGAAATAAAATCAGCCATGAAAACAAGTCTCTCTTGAATTTAGAGACTCTTTTCTTTACTCTCCCCTTGCTGATCTGAATGGTGGACGTAGGGGACTTCTTGGACTTGCTTCGACCCAATTCTTCAAATGTTCTTAACTCAAAATTAGGAGCTTTTAGTAATGGTTCTGAAATGGATTGACAGAAATTTAGGTTGAGTGTTTCAGGTGTGGGTGGAGTGGGAAAAAATGATGGTGGTTCATGAAAAGTGGTGGGAAGGCTGAGATGCTCATGGCTTCTAGGTGGATGACGGATGTTTAAAGTGAGCATATCACCTTTATTTGTCTCAATCTCTATCTCCTCAAGATCATCTTCTTCATCCTCTTCTTTTTCCTCCTCTAATTCAACCTCCTTCAGTTCTTCCACCAATGGCATCTTCTTTTCCTCCTGATTTTCCTCCTCTCTCACGGCTTTCCTTTCTTCCGAGGTAATGACCTTGTTGTTTGGGCAATCCGTGGCTAAGTGTCCAAGCCCTTGGCACTTGAGACACCTCCTAAGTTGTGCGGGAAAGATCATTTGTGGGGTTGGTTTTTTTTGTGGGGTGGAAGGAAATGAGCCCGTGAGCTTAATGGAGATACTTTCTTTCATGGGCATGTAAGTGGATGGGTGAAAGGAACCCTTCAACTTACTACTCAATTTCTTCCAAGTTCTCACCTTCTCTTTTCCTTTCTTTTTTCGCTCAAACTTGTAATTATTCCACCACTGAAGTGCACAACCTCTCAATCTTAAAATAACCACTTCGAACTTCTGTTGGTCATTAAGGATACAACAAGTAAAAACTCGTTCCACCTTAGATAACCAACCTATGAACTCTTCCTTTTCGCCACGAAATTTTGGAATTGCAAAGCAAGCATATCCAATATCAATAAAAGCTAGTTCTTTCTCCAAGTTCATTGAAGATGGCATGAAGGATGAGGTCTAGGGTTCTTTGTGGATTTATTTGAAACGTAAGTAGGCTGTTTGTGTTTGGATTTAATCTGGGAGCGTGGGGTTCAGGCAAGGATCTGAACTTGCTCTGATACCAAAAATGATGAAAGTCTTAAGGGGAGGAACAACCTAAGCCAACTTGCAATAAGATCACAACCAAAACAAGTGGAAAACTCACAAACCAAGGGAGGCACGATCGTGCTTAAGGATACGGTGTGGCCGTGCCAAACTTCTGCCCTTCACGCCTAAAGTTTGTGATTTCTCACGGTTTGAAGTGGTTTTGTGTTTGGGCTAAAAACTGAATCAAAGCAAGAAGTCTTGGCCTTGATTAAGCTTGAAAAAGAGTATGAGAAAGGGTAGGAAATGTGTGGAATAAAAAGAATGAGAAGTTCACTGATTAGAACACAAAAGAGAGCTTATGGTTTAAGGAATCCAAAAGCTAGCTTTATGAACTTTAAGTGAATTCAATGTGTTTGGAATAGTTCTAAGCCTTGTGATTAGATAAGACACACTACCAATCACTTAGCTTAGGGCCCTTAACCTTTGATTAGGATACAGATACACCACCTAATCAATGATTAAGACTCACTTGAACACCACCTTAATTGCCCTAATTAAGGATAAGCAAGTTAAGTGTTTAAGAGGAACTCAAGACACAAAGTCTTTTCTCAAAGTTTTAAACTCAAAATCTGATTGATGAAGTGAGAAGTACACAGCCTTATATAGCCACTAAAGTCATGAAACAACCTTTCCCCCTAAGGGAGGAAAGGTATTAGTCTAGCTAAGCACACTTATACAAGGTTTAAACTAAAATAAAGTAAAACCGGTGCAATCAAGCTTAATACACAAGTTTACTTATCCTAAGACCTTTCTTAATATCTAAGGCATAATTGTGACTCATTTTCCTTCCTTGGAGGGCAAAGATACACAGCTGCCACCTAGTAAAAGGCTGCTGAATTCGAGCTTGACATGTGTGTTGGTGGTGCCCAAATACATGCTTGCAAAATGTCTTCTTCTTCATGCTCCCACGTGTCTCTCTCCTATGTGGTTGAGTGGTAGCTTACCAAGCAGCTCATTTTGACCAAGTAGGCAAGCTTACACCTTAAGCAAACCCCTTGAAGGAGGAAAACTACTAGGCTAAGTAACCGGGTGTCAACCAGCCGGTTTCTGCCTCAAATTGTTACGCATGCTTGACACATCAAATGCTCACTAATTGCTACGTTTCTTACATGGATGGAAACCTCAAGATGTCTAGATTACTCGCCCTTTTGAATCATAGCATTTGGACGTCATTTGCCCCTTGAATCAGTCTGATTTCCCAAACTGTGCAGATTGGACTCCAAAACAGCACAGGTTTACTAATTAGCTAAACTCACTAACCAATTGAACTCCAAATCTGGTAATTCCAATTGGAAATGAAAGCTAAGATCTTAAGCTTTTCAAGGATGTAAAAATTGGACACTTAAACCTCATGGAAGATTAAGAAATGTAATCACCAAAACAGGGTAAAATCTGGATGTAAACTGTCTTCAGGGCAGTTTGTATATCTTGGTTTTATTAGCTAATTTGAGAGGGTAAATGAAGTCCAAATGGGATGAAACTTGAGTTTCTGGAAAGCTGGCTTCGTGAACTTCAATCTCAATGCAAAATATTGGACCTAAACCTTAAAAAAGTTTAAGTAATTAACCGCTCAAAACCGGGTTTGCTGCAAAAAGCAAACCATGACCTGCTATTTTAGGTTTTAAACAAAATAAGGATGATTTATTCATCCTTTAAACACCAAAATGAAATTACCTAATTGATTTGCTTCTTTTAAATCAAGGGGCATGGAGGGATTTCCATCATTTGTAGTTCTTACCAATGGATGAAGCAACTAAGTAACGAGAAGAGATTTGTCAGCCTTTACCTTGGTTGAGCCATTGAATATTGTAAGGGCTAGGGTGTGGTCAGACCAAGAGCTTGAGCTTCTCCGCAAGAGTCTTAGAAGCAACATTAGCATGACTTCTGCCATCTATAATGAGAGAACAAACTTTCCCACTCACGATATACCCAGTGTGGAAGATGTTTTCCCTTTGTTCCAAGTCATTTTGATAGGCAGGTGATGTATATAGGAGCACCCAAATGACCAAACTAAGTATTTTTGTGGTTTTTATAATTGAGAAAACAAGGAAAAGTAAAAAGGATAGTTCAAGGTTGTGTTTGAGATAATCCTTCCGGAGCCACTCAAACCAAACCTTGGGCAATCCCTTAACTCAACTAGGATACAGAAATTGATCACCACCAAGTTGAGAACGAGGGACCTAGAACACCACTTGAGGATGCCACTCTCAAGATATAGAACTAGGGATTTATAAGGAAGAGAACAAACACTCTTTGTTTGAACTTGCTTTGTATTACTTGAATGACTTGATTTGATGCTAAACAACTCAGTTTATGGCCTTTATATAGAGTTGGCCTCACACTTGAAAAGATACAAGCATTCTTATGAAGAGACACAAATGAAAAGAAAGCAAAATACAAGTAACTATAGAAAGTGATGGGGACCATCGTGCCCAAGCTTCATCCATACATTCAGCAAACCCTCACACCCATTCAACCCCCAAGGAGGCCAAAGAAGTTCATGCCTTGGTCAGAAAACTCATAAACACAGCAGAAGATGCACTGCCCAGTTCGTCCAGTTTCTGGCCTGATTTTGTGTCGCTGTTGGAGCAAAATATAGAGGGGGAAATTTCCTGCACGCACCACCCCCTTAAAGCTTAGGATCTTAGCTTTCCAACAAGACCTTTTGCAAGGCATTTGGAGTCCATTTGGTCAGCCAACCAAGCCCAAAACTGAAGACAGTGCACTGCAGGGCGCCAATCAGCACAGTCCGAATTAAGGGAATGTTTGGCCCACCAACTCAACTCCATTGTTTCTGAAATTTTGCAGCATGAAAGGGGACATAAATATTTATCAAGTCAAGGGTTCAAATCCCATCCAAAGCACCCCCTTGTGGACGTTTTATCCAGCCAAAAGGACAAGCAAAACATCCCTTTACCCGGTTTGTTGCTAGCCGGTACAAGGGCTGTTTTTCTTGGACTTTTTGCTTGTCAACTTGCATCCCCACTTGCTGAATGACTCATCTTGCTGCAACCTAGGACTTTTGTAAGCTTGACACCTCATTTGGGAGGCATAATAACCCCTAATGAGGTAGATTAAGCTAGGTAGTGAGGTGTCTAACTAGTAGTGGCTGATTAGATGTGTTTCTCTTCCCCATATGTACTTAGCTTTGTATTTGCTGCCTAGGAAGAGAGGGAGCTCGGCCATGGCTGATTAGATGTGTTTCTCTTCCCCATATGTACTTAGCTTTGTATTTGCTGCCTAGGAAGAGAGGGAGCTCGGCCATGGCTTGTTAAAAGGCAGCTTGGTTCCTTCATTTTGCAACCAACTTGAATGCGTAAGCTTGTGAGTTCTCAAAGAAACTCTCCCCCTCAAAATTCCTAGTCTATATCTTAAGTGTGGCAACTTAAATGGTGTCTAGGTCCCTTTATCTCAATTAGGCGGTGATTCCTAATTGATCTAAGGGGATTGCCCAAGTATCCAACAAGAGTGGCTCCTCTTGGATTATCTCTTGAAGGTGCTTGCTCTATCAACTCTCCTCTTATCTTCTACACTCTCTCCCTTTCCTCCCTTAGTTTCCTTAGCAAGAACAAGGGTGGAGTTAGCTTGGGTTGTGTTCATTGCAAGCATACATCAACTTGGTATCAGAGCCTAGGCTACCCTCCCGAGTATTGCTTCCAACCTCAAACACATCCCAAACACAAAACCCACAAAAACATCCCAAACACTTCCCCCACGGATTTTCAGCCGTGCACAACCAGAAACACAGCACGGGTGCCCCGTGCCCTTATAGCACAACCGTGCCACACAATTTCTGCAACCTTCATTTTCTAGCGACCCAGCACGGTCACCCCGTGCCAACCCACACGACCGTGCCACATATCCTGTCCCAGAATTCACCCTCAGCCCGTGAGCACGCCCACCCCGTGCCACTGCCCACGGCCGTGCCTCCCTCTTCCCGTCCCAAAACACTAAGCTTCCACCACAAAGCTATCATGTCCGCTAGCCTCACCCCTTCCCAAGTGGCTGAACAAGCTCATAGGGAGGAAGCCGAACTTGAGGCTCGAGTCAAGTACCTTCAACGGCAACTTGGCCAACTTATGGAAGAAAAGAGGCGACACCAATGGGACTCTAGAAGTTCAAGCAAGCATGGGGACTCGGACGACTCCGAGGGAAGCAACCCCTTTGGAGATTCAAGCGAAGAAGAGCAAGGTAGACGTCCCAGCCGACATCAAAGGCAACATGAACGAGGTTATGGAGATTTCAAAGTTGATATCCCGGAGTTTGAAGGACAACTTGATCCGGATGTCTTCCTCGATTGGTTGCAAACGGTGGAGCGAGTCTTTGAGTACAAAGACATCTCGGAAGGCAAAAAGGTAAAGCTAGTGGCCTTGAAACTTCGCAAATATGCATCTATTTGTTGGTCCAATGTTGTGTCTAAGAGAGTAAGAAAGGGGAAAAGTAAGATTAAGACTTGGGAGAAGATGAAGTCCAAACTAAAGGCCAAATTCTTACCCCCACATTACCTCCAAGACAATTTCCTTAAACTCCACCACCTCAAACAAGGTTCCAAAAGTGTAGAAGAGTACACTAGGGACTTTGAACAACTCCTCTTGAAATGTGATTTGAAGGAGGATGACTCCCAAACCTTGATTCGATACTTGAGTGGTCTTGATGAGCAAATTGCCCATGTTGTTGAGTTGCATCCCTACAGCTCTCTTGATGAGCTAAGTGCTCTAGCCCACAAAGTTGAAATGCAAAAGAAACTCAAAGGCAAGAATCCCATCCCCAAGCCTACCCCACGGCCTTATGGCTTCCAAAAGCCTCCATACCCTCCTCAAAAATCCTTCCCATCTCCGAACCCGAAACCCCCACAAAACACCACTCCACAAACTCCCTCCAAACAACCGCCCTCAAAGCCATCTAGCAAAGTCCGGTGTTTTCATTGCCAAGGCCTTGGACACTATGCTTCCGAGTGTCCCAACAAGAGAATGGTCTCTCTAGCTGAATATCAAGCTTCCCTAGAGGAGCTAGAAGAGGAGGTAGAGAAGGAGGAAGATGAGAAAGGGGTGTACTTGAATGAAGTAATAGAGGAGGTTGAAGAGGGCCCGGATGAAGGAGAGCTCTTAGTAATCCGAAGAGCTTTGAGTGGGCTTGCTTCACATGAAGAAATGGAACAACGGGAAAGTATTTTCCACACTCGATGCACCGTAAGTGGAAAAGTGTGTTCACTTATCATTGATGGTGGGAGTTGCGCTAATGTGGCTTCCAAGACCATGGTGGACAAGCTCAAGCTCCCGGTCACACCTCATCCAAGTCCTTACACCATCCAATGGCTCAACCAAGGTAAGGGTTTGCATATCACCACTCGGTGTTTACTTTCCTTTTCCATTGGAAGAACCTACAAAGATGAAATTTGGTGTGATATTGTGCCCATGGATGCTTGTCATGTCCTCTTGGGCCGGCCATGGTTATTTGATAGGAGAGTCATGCATGATGGCCGCTTGAACACCTATACTTTCACCAAAGACCACAAGAAAATCACCCTCACTCCCCTTAAGCCTAGCCCACAAAAGAACCCTCAAGACGCTCCCAAGTTGGATGTCTTTCTCACCACCTTACTCCACTCTCAACTCCATGAATTTGAAGACTTCAAAGAGTGGATCCTCTTAGGCCAAGAACCGGCCAAGGTAAAGGAGTTTCCCACCCTTTACTCACACCCCTCATGAAAACCTTTTCCCATGTCTTCCCACATGAAATACCCCATGGCCTACCCCCTAAAAGGTTGATCCAACACAAGATTGATCTTATTCCCGGTGCCGCACTCCCAAACAAGCCGGCATACCGCATGAACCCTCAAGAAACTCAAGAGGTTCAAAGACAAGTGGATGACCTCCTATCCAAGGGGTTAATCCGTGAGAGTTTGAGCCCGTGTGCCGTCCCGGCATTGCTTGTGCCCAAGAAAGATGGGAGTATGAGAATGTGTGTCGATAGTAGAGCTATCAACAAGATCACCATCAAGTACCAGTACCCCATTCCAAGGTTGGAAGACTTGCTTGATGAGCTTCATGGAGCCACTATCTTCTCCAAAATCGACCTTAGAAGTGGCTATTATCAAATTCGCATCTTTGAAGGGGATGAGTGGAAGACGGCTTTCAAGACCAAAGGGGGCCTCTATGAGTGGTTAGTTATGCCATTTGGCTTGACTAATGCACCAAGCACCTTCATGAGACTTATGAATGAGGTGCTTAGGGCGGTCATTGGCAAATTTGTTGTTGTCTATTTCGATGACATTCTTGTGTATAGCCGGGATGAACAAGAGCATGCAAGCCACCTCCATCAAGTCTTGAGCATTTTGGCCGAAGAGAAGCTCTATGGTAATCTTGAGAAATGCCACTTCTTCACACCCCAAGTTATCTTCTTGGGTTATGTGGTTTCGGCTCAAGACATCCATGTAGATGAAGACAAGGTCAAGGCCATCCATGGCTGGCCTACTCCCACCTCCATACAACAAGTCCGGAGCTTCCATGGTTTGGCTTCCTTCTATAGGAGGTTTGTCAAAGATTTTAGCTCCATCATGGCACCTATGACCGAGGTCCTCAAGGCCAAGCACTTTGTGTGGAGTAATCAAGCCCAACGAGCTTTTGAAGAGATCAAGGAGAAGCTTACTAGTGCACCCATTCTTGCACTACCTAGCTTTTCCAAAGTCTTTGAGGTAGAGTGTGACGCCTCCGGAGTTGGCATAGGGGCCGTGTTGTCACAAGAGAAGAGGCCCATTGCATATTTTAGTGAAAAGTTGAATGATGCCAAGAGGAAGTACTCTACATATGACAAGGAGTTCTATGCCATTGTGAGGGCACTAGAACATTGGCGGCATTACTTGGTTGGAGGAGAGTTCATTCTCCACACGGATCACCAAGCTTTGAAGTTCATCCAAGGACAACATAAGCTCAACCCACGACATGCCAAGTGGGTAGAGTTCATGCAATCCTTCCATTTTGTGATCCACCATAAATCCGGCCAAATGAACAAGGGGGCCGATGCACTTTCAAGAAGGTATCTCTTGCTCTCTACCCTTGAATCCAAGGTACTTGGGTTTAAGGTTGTCAAGGGGATGTACACCAACGATGAAGACTCCAAGGAGGTCTATGCAAAGTGTGCAACCCATCCCCACGGCCTCTTCCATCTCCTAAAGGGGTTCCTCTTCAAGGGGTCACGACTTTGTATACCCAAGTGCGGGTTTAGAGAATTGCTAATCCAAGAGTTGCATGGTGGTGCTCTAGCCGGCCACTTTGGGGTAGAGAAGACGTGCTCAATGCTCAAGGAGCACTACTATTGGCCAAAAATGGCTAGAGACGTGGAGCATTTCATCAAAAGATGCTCAACTTGCCACATGGCCAAAAGCCATGTCCTTCCCCACGGCCTCTACTCCCCTTTGCCCGTACCACTAGCCCCATGGGAAGATATTAGCTTGGATTTCATCACGGGTTTGCAGCGCACACAAAGAGGCAAGGACTCCATCATGGTGGTGGTGGACCGATTCTCCAAAATGGCCCACTTTGTTCCTTGCCACACCACTCATGATGCTTCCCACATAGCCAATCTCTACTTCAAAGAGATTGTGAGACTTCATGGCATTCCCAAGAGCATGGTTTCGGATAGGGACACTAAGTTCCTTAGTCACTTTTGGCTCACACTTTGGAGAAAGATGGGGACACTTCTCAAGTTTAGTACCACTTGTCACCCCCAAACCGATGGCCAAACCGAGGTGACTAACCGGACCTTGGGCACCTTACTTAGGGTGCTTGTGAAGAAGAACATCAAGGCTTGGGATGAACTCCTACCTCATGCGGAGTTCGCTTTCAACCGTGCACCAAGCAAAGCCACCCACCACTCCCCCTTCCAAGTGGTCTACGGGTACAATCCAAGAACACCCTTAGACCTCACTCCCATTCCCACACCTAGCAAGTTTAGTTGGGAGGCTGAAAAATGAGCCCAAGAGATCAAGGACCTTCATGCTCAAGTCCGGGAAAGGATTGAGAAGGCTAATACCCAAGCCATGCATCAAGCTAATAAGCACAAGAAGGAGGTCCACTTTCAGCCGGGAGACTTAGTGTGGGTCCACTTGCGGAAGGAGAGATTCCCAAGCAAACGCAAGTCCAAAATCATGCCAAGGTCCGATGGCCCGTTTGAGATATTGGAGAAGGTCGGGCCCCAATGCCTACAAAGTCGACCTTCCCGGTGATTATGGGGTATCCGCCACCTTCAATGTGGCTGATTTGAGCCCATACTATGATGAAGATGAGGAGTTGCCAAGTTTGAGGTCAAACTCCAAACAAGCCGGGGAGGATGATGGGGACCATCGTGCCCAAGCTTCATCCATACATTCAGCAAACCCTCACACCCATTCAACCCCCAAGGAGGCCAAAGAAGTTCATGCTTTGGTCAGAAAACTCATAAACACAGCAGAAGATGCACTGCCAGTTCGTCCAGTTTCTGGCCCGGTTTTGTGTCGCTGTTGGAGCAAAATATAGAGGGGGAAATTTCCTGCACGCACCACCCCCTTAAAGCTTAGGATCTTAGCTTTCCAACAAGCCCTTTTGCAAGGCATTTGGAGTCCATTTGGTCAGCCAACCAAGCCCAAAACTGAAGACAGTGCACTGCAGGGCGCCAATCAGCACAGTCCGAATTAAGGGAATGTTTGGCCCACCAACTCAACTCCATTGTTTCTGAAATTTTGCAGCATGAAAGGGGACATAAATATTTATCATGTCAAGGGTTCAAATCCCATCCAAAGCACCCCCTTGTGTTGGTTTTATCCAGCCAAAAGGACAAGCAAAACATCCCTTTTACCCGGTTTGTTGCTAGCCGGTACAAGGGCTGTTTTTCTTGGACTTTTTGCTTGCCCATTTGCTGAATGACTCATCTTGCTGCAACCTAGGACTTTTGTAAGCTTGACACCTCATTTGGGAGGCATAATAACCCCTAATGAGGTAGATTAAGCTAGGTAGTGAGGTGTCTAACTAGTAGTGGCTGATTAGATGTGTTTCTCTTCCCCATATGTACTTAGCTTTGTATTTTCTGCCTAGGAAGAGAGGGAGCTCGGCCATGGCTTGTTAAAAGGAAGCTTGGTTCCTTCATTTTGCAACCAACTTGAATGCATAAGCTTGTGAGTTCTCAAAGAAACTCTCCCCCTCAAAATTCCTAGTCTATATCTTAAGTATGGCAACTTAAGTGGTGTCTAGGTCCCTTTATCTCAATTAGGTGGTGATTCCTAATTGATCTAAGGGGATTGCCCAAGTATCCAACAAGAGTGGCTCCCCTTGGATTATCTCTTGAAGGTGCTTGCTCTATCAACTCTCCGCTTATCTTCTACACTCTCTCCCTTTCCTCCCTTAGTTTCCTTAGCAAGAACAAGGGTGGAGTTAGCTTGGGTTGTGTTCATTGCAAGCATACATCAGAAAGCATGCACACGGTTATGAAGAGGTGTGTTCGGTTGGTGTTTGCTTGAGTGAAACGAACTTAGCAGCCTTGAAGATGCATGTTCCCACTTGAATTGGCACGCCTTTAGCCTTGGGAGAAAGGGGGAACGATGTATATGTGGGTGGAAAGTGATCCAAATCAAACTCAAATCAAACTAAGCAAAATGAAAAGAGAGAAAGATGGGAAAGATGAAGAATATCACCAAATAGGATAGAGATGAATAGTGCAAGACTTTGTGTATGAGATAATCCTTCCGGAGCCACTCACACCTTGGTCTTGGGCTAATTCCCTTCACTCTTCTGAGGAATCACTCCAAAGAAAAGAAGGAGAACCTAGAACGCCACTTGAATTAGCCAAATTCAAGATATAGAACTAGGAATTTTTGGGACACAAATGAGAATCACTCTCAAAGGTGCTTGAATTACTCTTGAAAATGCCTTAGAAATCTGATGTACAATGCTCACACACCCCCCCTTTATATAGGCTCAGCAAAAGACAACAAAAGGACTCAAATAACTCCTAACAATTAAAACTAGTAAAATGAAAAGACTAAGATAAATGGAAAGACACACCATAAAAGGGGTGGGGGAGGTTACAAGGAATATTCTAGGATTTCTTAGCTGATTACACCAATATAGAAGGCTCCAAAACGTGCACAATGCCAGCCACACAATCACATGTAACCGAAGACTCTTCATATTCCCAGAATTAATCCTTGCAGCTGCCTCAACTTCAACAGAGCATAACGTCCAGAATACTCAGCCAAATCACGAGTTCTTGGGCTTGATAGAAATCCCTGGAAGTCTAGTTTTCAGAATGGGCTCATTTGCTCAATTTGGATAAGCGGTTTAAAAGTTATGGCCCAAACAATGCACCTATCTCAGACTGGACTGGATCAGCATAACGTATATTTGAGTGATATTTTGCCCAATCAAACGACGTCCAAATTAAACATAATTGGGCTTGTTTGAAAGCTAAGATCTTAAACTTAAAAACCATGTGGAGCCTCAAGTTGTGGGACCACTTTAGTTAGGCGAAAAGTGCACACAAAAATCGGGAAAATTCGGGATGAAGGTGGCATTACCTCTTCGGGCATGAACGCCAATTTCCGGCAAAGTTTTGCAACTTCTTTGACTTCTTCATGGTGTCTAAAGTCCTTGAACTCACATAAGAAGAGAAAATATAAGAGTTCCCATGCACGCTCTTATTTGACACTTTTCTTCTTGGAAGTTAACCTTAAATAAAAATGATGCATATGGGAATATGCATCATACTCCCCGGGTGGTTTTGAGTTTGTCCTCAAACTCAAAGGGTTAGAAAGCCTCTCAAGAAAGGGGTCACGCTCACAATATGGGAGCTTTTGGGGAAGGAGGTCACAGGGCATCACCTCTAGAGAGATATAGAAGAGGGGGAGGGGAGGATAAAAACTAGAGTTAGACTCGGTTGGGAGAAGAGAGGTGAGTAAGAGGTTCTTTTGTAAGGCTTTTTGTGGTTTGGGGGTTTGGGAAGGTTGAATGGGGCTAGGTTCATGCTCATCAAATCTTGGAGGTAGGCTCCAATTTATCTCATTATCTACTTCATCATAGGCATCAAAGATGGGAGGTAGATCAAAGTTAACGTCACTATTTTCTTGATAATGGCCATCTCCATTTAAGACAAATGGATAGCTAACTTTTTTTCCTTCCTTCATGGCTGCTTCCCATTCGGCCAAGGTGATGAATTCCTTGTTGGGGCAGTCCGAGAGTGCATGACCAAAGCCTTGACACTTAGAACACCTTTTAATGCTCATGCTAGAACTCATGGTAGGACTTGATGTGTATGGGACTGATTTGTGGATGTGTTTGGGTTTCGAAACTTGGTCAAGTAGACAACCTAGGCTCTGATACCAATTGATGTATATGTGGGTGGAAAGTGATCCAAATCAAACTCAAATCAAGCTAAGCAAAATGAAAAGAGAGAAAGATGGGAAAGATGAAGAATATCACCAAACAGGATAGAGATGGATAGTGCAAGACTTTGAGTATGAGATAATCCTTCCGGAGCCACTCCCACCTTGGTCTTGGGCTAATTCCCTTCACTCTTCTGAGGAATCACTCCAAAGAAAAGAAGGAGAACCTAGAACACCACTTGAATTAGCCAAATTCAAGATATAGAACTAGGAATTTTTTGGAACACAAATGAGAATCACTCTCAAAGGTGCTTGAATTACTCTTGAAAATGCCTTAGAAATCTGATCTACAATGCTCACACGCCCCCCTTTATATAGGCTCAACAAAAGACAACAAAAGGACTCAAATAACTCCTAACAATTAAAACTAGTAAAATGAAAAGACTAAGATAAATGGAAAGACACACCATAAAAGGGGTGGGGGAGGTTACAAGGAATATTCTAGGATTTCTTAGCTGATTACACCACTCTAGAAGGCTCCAAAACGTGCACAATGTCAGCCACACAATCACATGTAACCGAAGACTCTTCATATTCCCAGAATTAATCCTTGCAGCTGCCTCAACTTCAACAGAGTATAACTTCCAGAATACTTGGCCAAATCATGCGTTCTTGGGCTTGATAGAAAGCCCTGGAAGTCTAGTTTTCAGAATGGGCTCATTTGCGCAATTTGGATAAGCGGTTTGAAAGTTATGGCCCAAACAATGCACCTATCTCAGACTAGACTGGATCAGCATAACGTATCTTTGAGTGATATTTTGCCCAATCAAACGACGTCCAAATTAAACATAATTGGGCTTGTTTGAAAGCTGAGATCTTAAACTTCAAAACCATGTGGAGCCTCAAGTTGTGGGACCACTTTAGTTAGGCCAAATGTGCACACAAAAAATCGGGAAATTTCGGGATGAAGGCGGCATTACCTCTTCGGGCATGAACGCCAATTTCCGGCAAAGTTTTGCAAATTTTTTGACTTCTTCATGGTGTCTAAAGTCCTTGAACTCACATAATAAGAGAAAATATGAGAGTTCCCATGCACGCTCTTGCTTGACACTTTTCTTCTTGGAAGTTAACCTTAAATAAAAATGATGCATATGGGAATATGCATCAGGGAATGCAACTTGTGGGGAGAAGAATGCAGCAAAGGGCTGTAGCATGAAGATGCAATGTATACGCGTTTTGCATTAATTGCATTCACACCTACAGCAAGGCCAGATTCAAATGGGCATATCTCTCTGGTTTGTGATCCAAATTCGATAATTCTTAATTCCCTGGAAAGCTGGAAGAGTCTAGTTTCTAAAGGAAGTGGTTTCATTGCATTTGGATTAGCCGTTTGAAAGATATGGGTCGAAGAGTACAAACTGCCCAAACTGGACTGGATTCTGGCAGTTTTTCTTTAGGGCTTTATTTGACCAACCAAATGAACTCCAAATGACTTGCATCTTGATTCATTGGAAGCAGAACTTCTTAAACTTCAATCTAGGCCTCCTGCATCCTGGTTATACCTTCTAGAGGTTTAAGAATTTTAATCCTCAAAACCGGGCAAATAAACTGGACATGCTGGCAGCCCTGACACTTTGGCTGATGTATATGAGGGTGGCAAGTGAACCAAATCAAACTCCAACTCAAAATAAGCCAAATTGGGAAGAGAAAATGAAAGATGGATGAGATGGATGAAGAATTTCACTACACAAGAAAAAGGAATAGAACAAGATCTTGTAATTGAGATAATCCTTCACGGAGCCACTCAATGACTTTACCTTGGGCTAATTCTCTTGTCTTAACCAAGGAATCACTCCAATTGGAAAAGGAAGAGAACCTAGAACACCACTTGAATTTGCCACAATTCAAGATATAGAACTAGGAATTTAGTTGCACTTTTGAGAAACACACTCAAAGTACTTGTATTGCTTTGGAAATTTCTTACAATGCTGAATGATGAAATGCAACTACACAACCCACCTATTTATAGGCTAAACAAAGACAACCAAAAGACTTAAAAACTCCTAGTAATTAAAACTAGAAAATTGAAAAGACTTAGGAAAAATAAAAAGACTCATCATAAAAGGGGTGTGGGAGGTTATAAGGAATATTCTAGGATTTCTCAGCTGAATATCTCCATCTAGAAGCCTCCAAAACGTGCACAATATCAGCCACACAAATACATGTAACCGAAGACTCTTCATTTTCCCAGAATTAATCCTTGCAGCTGCCTCAACTTCAACAGCGCATAACTTCCAGAATACTTGGCAAATCACGCGTTCTTGGGCTTGATAGAAAGCCCTGGAAGTCTAGTTTCCAAAATGGGCTCATTTACTCACTTTGGATAAGCGGTTTAAAAGTTATGGCCCAAACAATGCACATATCTCAGACTGGACTGGATCAGCATAACGTATCTTTGAGTGATATTTTGCCCAATCAAATGATGTCCAAATTAAACAAACTTGGGCTTATTTGAAAGATGAAATCTTAAACTTCAAAAGCACATGGGCCCTCAAGTTGTGGGTCCACGTGAGCTTGTCCAAAAGTGGTCACAAAAATCGGGTTCCGCAGGGATGAATTCGGCACCAAATTTCTAGCAAAGCTTAACCTCTTTTTGACCTCTCCATAGTGTCGCAAGTCTTTGAACTCACTTAAGAAGACCAAATAGGCACATTTCCATGCATGATCTTCTTTGACCCTTTCTTCTTTGAAATTGGACTTGAATAAAAATGATGCATATGGAAATATGCATCATACTCCCCGGGTTGTTTTGAGTTTGTCCTCAAACTCAAAGGGTTGGCAAGCCTCTCAAGAAAGGGGTCGCGCTTACAATATGGGAGCTTTTGGGGAAGGAGGTCACAGGGCATCACCTCTAGAGAGATATAGAAGAGGGTGAGGGGAGGATGATAAAACGGGTCATACCTGGTGAGGAGAAGAGGCGGAAGTGGGAACTCTTCTTTTTGGCCACGAAACTTTGGAGTTTCAAGGATGACCATCTCCTTTTCAATCAAAGCAATCTCTTTTCGCAAGTTCCCAAGAGAAAACATGATGGATGAATGCTTAAGGGTTCTTTGTGGATTATGTGTTTAGGCTAGAAAAAGGCTGTTTTGGAGAAGAGGAGGGAGGGCACGGTCGTGCAAGGGGCACTGGGGAACCGTGCTATGCTTCGACTTGAGGAAATGCAGAAAAGTATAGTGGCACGGTCGTGCTGGGTGGCACGGGGGCACCGTGCTGCTTCTCTGGTCTTCGAGACTGGGTTTGCCGGTTTGTGCTTTTTTTTTTTTGGTTTGTATTTTGGCTTTTTGGGATGTACTTGGGTGTGATGTGGGTCACTTAAGAACCGTGGCTCTGATACCAATTGATGTATATGAGGGTGGCAAGTGAACCAAATCAAACTCCAACTCAAAATAAGCCAAATTGGGAAGAGAAATGAAAGATGGATTGTAACACCCCCACTACCTACCAGGGATGTCACACCGCCAGGATCCCCCGAGGGAGACCCTTAAGGCTCTTCTTCTTTTAATTTTCTTCTTAATTTTTACCCAACTTTAGCTTAGGTTAGGAAAACCTGGAACGAATCCGGCAGAGTTCCGTCTGTAATATCAACATTTCCATAATTTACATTGTAATTTGTAGGGTACCTGTATCATTACAACTAAAATTCAAAAAGGAAATAGGAGTTTCCAGCGAGTCACACACTCGCGGTTGAGGCTTATGCCTTTACAACAGTCATACAGTTAGTTACATGGTTCGCAGATAGTCCAGAGCCAACTACATGTTTACTCTTTACATTACATCTAACAAAGAAGGACATGGCAGCTTCAGCAAGCAGCAGCAACATAAGAACACTTTCTGGAGGACTGGATGTCCGTAAGCAAGCAGCACGCATAATCTTTCATTCATTACCTGGGAAGGGGAAAAGGGGAAGGAAATGGAGTGAGTCCCTACGTGCTCAATGAGTGCCCCCTCCACTTCCTAAAGTAAACCTTTTCCAAGTTCTATGACCTTTAGTGTGCATTTGTTAATGTGCACGTGGTATTCAAGTTACGTTGAGCTATGCGATACACATTAGGGGCACTTGACCATATTATTAACATAAAGTGTTCTTCATGCGAGGAACGTTGGCATGTTAAGGATGGGCATCATAGGATTGTGAGATGTATTAATACTCATTCGTCCAACATGCACTTTCTAAGTATAGTTACTTAACGCAACATAATGACTTGATGCAAACGTAACTATCTGGAGTAAACATGAGAACTTGACCATACACTACTTGAGATCATATGAAACAAAGCATTTTCATTCATATTAGTCGTATTACGACTGCTCATCTTTCTTTCAATCAACTATTAGTCGACCTTCAACCTTTCTTTTCATAAAGCATTTAAGACGGCAATTGCCAACTACATTTTTCATTCATAAGGAAAATACTTGTGGCCTAAGATCATTACAGAGTGCTGATTGGGTGAGAACTATCCTCGATCCCATAGTGAGACCTAACGCTCATGCTTAAGCTCTTACTCCCGGGATGGCTACATATAACATATCGAACCATTACATTAACCCTCGTCAGGGCCTCTAGGGTTTATCCGGACTTATCCCCTAGGAAAACATTACATTATATCATATTGTCCGCAGCACATTATCTTAGCCACTCAAAGCGTATCGGTCATAACGGCTAGTAGTTTTCCGTTTCAAACAATGAAATCATTCAACGTATAATTCCCATCTCCCTTTTGTTAAAACGTTTTAGGGGTTCCTCCCAAATACTATTTGAATAGCTAAAATAGGCCATAGCTCGTTACTAGACATGGCTATTGTTCATTTAAAACACATGAAAAGTCATTAGTCAAAACATCCCCCTTCCATACACATGTTACATTTTAAATATGCAAGGAAAGGGAAACACACACATCACATTTAAACACTTCGTAATCATTTCAACACAATGAGCCAAACATGGCCTCGCAATCCACACGATTGCGGTAATTTCATAACCCGAACTCCCTCCTCACAAGCACCGTACCACAAGACCTCAATCGCTCATAATTCTTTCCTCAAACCATCCAACTACCAACTCGATTCATCGATTTATTAATCACATCATCTTATCATATTAGCTTATGAAAAAGAGAGGGGAGTTTAGGCCCTTACCTGAGCAACCAGCATCATTCAGCGGAGCGTTACAACAAACGTGCAAATAGCCACATTTATTCGTAATTCAACGATACTTTATTCAGTAAATCAAATATAATTCCATGCTAAACACAACAATGCATTTCGAAGTAATTTCCCTAGCACGAATGTACTAAAAGGGTTCAAATTTATTTCGTCACACACATAAAACATTAGCTAGTCCAATTCGAATGGAAGCTAAACACGTTAGACTAACTTCGTTTTTAATCCATTTTCATAAATTAGCTACATAACTTGAATCGATGCTAAATTCGTTAAATTAACTTCGATTTTAATTCCGTTTTAAACTATAACTCATTAACTTGAATCGAAGCTAAATACGTTAAATTAACTTCGATCTTAATTCCGTTTTAAACTATAACTCATTAACTTGAATCGAAACTAAATACGTTAAATTAACTTCGATTTTAATTCCGTTTTAAACTATAACTCATTAATTAGGCATAATTCATTTTAAAGTCATTTTTCAAGCGCGATTTAACACGTATCGATTTGAAGAGTCATTCATTGCCTCGGAATTACATTTCAAGCCTATTTAAGTCGTTTTAGCATAACATGATTCGAGTTATGATCAGGCAGCGAGTTTGCACATGCATCAATTCAGGTATTATTGAAAGTACGGTTACAGCCTATAACAATTCATGTGCATTTCTAAGCTGAAAATTTACTGTTTCAAAACATGCATACTGACGGCAGTGAGCAAGGTATGTTTGTGCGGTTTGGGCGTGCATAAATAGGCTTGAAATTACCAGGCATCACATTTTCAATCAATCTCTGACATTTTTAACTACTTGAGCTAACCTTAATCTGACATGCAACATCATTCTACTGAATTCATACTTAAAATAACAGCAACAGCTTAGGAGAGGATGTTCACTCACCTAAAAGTGCTTAATTACCCACTCACTTGGCAGTAATTCACGCCCAAACCCTTTTGAATTCGTTCTTGGTTCAGCTACACCCAGAACCGAAACCCTAGCTTTGATTTGGTCGCGATTTGGGGTTGTCTGGGGTCGAATTCGACCCCCAGATTTATAGAGGAGGTGGAGTGGGCAGTGGCTCGCCGGAATCCGGCACGTGGGCGGTGGTTTTTAGGTGTTAGACGCGTGGTTGGAGAGCTGACTCGTTCGTGTGACGTGGGGGAAGGAAAACAGGCAGTGGTTGGGTGGCTGGCGACGCGTGGGTGAGGCCAGACAGCTCCTCCTCTCGCCGGCGACACGTGACGGCCGGCGGTGACGCCAGGCGGCGACCGGTGGCCCGCGAGAGAGAGAGAGAGAGCGTAGCAGAGAGAGAGAGAGCGAGGTGCGAGAGGAGGGGGGTCGGGTTCTGCCCGACTTCGGTCCCCCTTCCCCCTTTTCAATCTTTTTTTTTTTTTTTTGGGTTAAACTAACAACATACAGCTAAATTTTGATCCGTACTCGCTAATAGTTAGGTTAAACCCAAATTGAACGACCTACCATGTACATTTTGGTTTAAACTTTGGGAATCTGCCAAGTAAAACGAAAAGCGATTTTAAAAACTGGGTTTAGCATAGATTCAAATATTTTATAAATAAGTAGCGTCAATGATAACATTAGTCAAATAATCGCCCCTTTTATTGAAACTAGTCGTTAAAAACTCACACGGTCGATTTAATACTTTCGTCGGATAACAAATTAAAAGCAACTGGTAAAATCAACAACTAAACAGTTAGTCGGTGATAGCACGAAAGCATGGCCCTTACACTCTCCCCTCTTAAAAGAATTTCGTCCTCGAAATTTGCTCACCTGGTGAAAATAATGCGGGATATTTCTCACGCATTTCGCTTTCCAACTCCCAAGTTGCTTCTGCCACCTTGTGATGTTTCCATAACACCTTAACGTAGGGAATGCTCCTATTTCTGAGCTTCCTTTCCGTCTTCTCCAAAATCCGGATGGGTTCTTCTACATAGGTAAGATTTTCCTTAACTTGTAGGGGTTCATATCGGATGACATGATTTGGATCCGGAACATATTTCCTGAGACTGGATACATGGAATACATCGTGGATGCCTTGCAATGAGGGTGGTAAGGCCAATTGGTATGCAACCGATCCTACTTTCTGCAAGACTTCAAACGGTCCAATGAACCGTGGGCTTAGTTTCCCCTTTTGTCCAAATCTTATGCTCCCCTTAAGTGGGGACACTTTCAGAAATACATGGTCTCCAATCTCAAACTCCAGTGGCCTTCTCCTATTATCCGCGTAGCTCTTTTGTCTACTTTGCGCAACTTGCAATCTCTGGCGGATGGCCTTGATTATTCCGATCGTTCGATCGATTAAGTCAACCTTGGATGGTTCCCTTTCTCCTATTTCATTCCAACAAACTGGAGTTCTGCAACGTCTACCGTATAGCGCCTCGAAAGGAGCCATGCCTATACTGGCGTGGTGACTATTATTGTACGCAAATTCAACCAGAGGCAAGTTATGATCCCAAGTTCCAGTAGAATCGAGGGCACAGGCTCTCAACATATCCTCCAGAGTTTGAATAGTTCTTTCGGATTGACCGTCCGTCTGAGGATGGAAGGCCGTACTTAATCGTAATTTTGTACCCATTTCTCTTTGAAACCCATGCCAGAAGCGAGATGCAAACTTGGTATCGCGATCTGACACAATACTGAGTGGCACACCATGCAGTCTAACTATCTCCTTAATGTATAGGTTAGCTAGTTGCTCAGAGGTGAAAGTGGCCTTGATGGGCAAGAAGTGTGCAGCCTTGGTCAATCTGTCAACTATAACCCACACACCGTCGTGTTGTTTGATGGTTTTTGGCATTCCAATCATGAAATCCATGGTGATGTGTTCCCATTTCCACTCAGGAATTGGCAAGGGTTGCAGTAAACCTCCAGGTTTCTGATGCTCGGTTTTCACCCGTTGGCACGTAAGGCATCGAGCCACGTACTCTGCGATATCCCTTTTCATGCCATTCCACCAGTAATGGGTCTTCAAATCATGGTACATCTTCGTACTCCCAGGGTGTACAACAAGTGTGGAATTGTGCGCCTCCTTTAATAATTCCTCCTTGAGAGCTGTTATGTTCGGTACACACAGTCTATTCCCATACCAAAGTACCTCATTTCGGATGGAGAATTCCTTGTTCTTTCCCTCTTCCATGCCTTTCTTTGTCCTCATAAGTTCAGGGTCATCCTTCTGCTGTTGTTTTATCGTTTCGATCAATGGCGAAGAGACTTGGAGCGCTGTCAAGTAGCCTTGATTTCCTCGCAGTACTACCTCTATTTGTAGCACGTCGAGCTCCCTTAGGAGTCTCTTTTCTTGTGTAAGTAGACAGGCTACAGACCCCATGGATTTTCTACTCAGTGCGTCAGCCACCACGTTTGCTCTTCCAGGATGATATTTGATCTCCATATCATAATCCTTAAGGAGTTCTAGCCATCTTCTTCGTCTCATGTTTAACTCTTTTTGAGTAAAGATGTATTTCAAGCTCTTGTGGTCAGTGTATACTTCACACCTTACTCCATAGAGGTAATGTCTCCAGATTTTCAAGGCAAATACCACCGCGGCCAATTCTAGGTCATGTGTTGGATAATTCTCTTCGTAGGGCTTCAATTGGCGAGAGGCATAAGCAATAACTCTATCTTTCTGCATTAATACACAACCCAGTCCCTTCTTGGACGCATCACTGTAGATTACAAATCCTTCATTGCCTTCAGGTATCGCCAATATTGGTGCAGATACCAAACGTTTCTTTAGCTCCTGAAAGCTATCTTCACACTCTGGGGTCCATTCAAATTTAGTGGCCTTCCGAAGTAGTTTGGTAATAGGTAAGGCTAGTTTTGAAAATCCTTCTACAAACCTTCAATAGTAGCCAGCTATACCTAAAAAGCTTCGCACTTCGGAGGCGTTTGTTAGTCTTGGCCAGTTTATAATGGCCTCCACCTTTGCCGGATCCATCGAGATGCCATCTTTGGTCACTATGTGTCCCAGAAATTGCACCCTTTCTAACCAGAACTCACACTTTTTAAGTTTGGCATATAATTTGTGCTCCTCTAGGGTTTTCAGCACCATTCGCAAGTGGTTTGCATGCTCTTCCTTGGTCTTGGAGTAAACCAGGATATCATCGATGAACACCACTACAAATTTATCTAGGAAGGGCCTAAGGACTCTGTTCATCAAGTCCATAAAGAAGGCAGGAGCGTTCGTCAGTCCGAACGGTAACACCAAGAACTCGTAGTGGCCATATCGAGTGCGAAAAGCAGTTTTAGGCACGTCCCCCTTCTTGATCTTCAATTGATGGTACCCCGATCTCAAATCAATCTTCGAGAACACCGAAGCACCAGCCAATTGATCAAACAGGTCATCAATTCGAGGGAGTGGGTATTTATTCTTAACCGTTACCTTGTTTAGTTCTCGATAGTCAATACATAACCTCAAACTCCCATCTTTCTTCTTCACAAATAGTACTGGTGCTCCCCAGGGTGAAACACTAGGCTGAATTAACCCCTTATCTAGTAGCTCTTGCAACTGAGTTTTCAACTCCGCCAATTCCGCAGGTGCCATTCGATAAGGTGCCTTGGATATTGGAGCGGTTCCAGGCACTAGTTCAATGGTGAATTCGATTTCTCTGTCGGGCGGTAGCCCCGGTACCTCTCGAAACACCTGTGGAAATTCCCTCGCTACCGGAATCTCACTCAAGTCCGGCTCCTTTAGTTCTGCGACCTCAATTGCACACCAATAGCCCTGACATCCTTTCTTCAACATTTTGAGTGCTTGCATAGCAGATACCGTTGGAATGGTTACTTGGTGGCCACTTCCCTTAAAGGTTACTCTTTCTCCATTGGAGGCCGTGAAGGTAACCAGCTTTCTCTCGCAGTCAATAGTAACTTTATGTCTCATTAACCAGTCCATCCCTAGAATAACATCCCAACCTTGTATATCCAACTGTATTAGGTCTACAGGGAGAGTTCTCCCTTCCAATTGAATAGCACAGTCCTTAAAGACAAGGTCGGTATAGTAAGCAGACCCTAAGGGGGTAGTCACACATAATTGTACATCCATTTCACTGGGCTTGCTAGCGAGTTTCCTTGCAAAGGTAGGATTTACAAAAGAATGTGTGGCACCTGAATCAAATAAAACATAAGCATAAAGATGTTTAATAAAAAGGGTACCTGATACGGTGGCAGTGAGGTCCTCCGCCTCACCTCCTTCCAAGCTAAACACCCGGCCACCTGCTTGCGGCCTTTTTCCACCTCGTTTGCCTTCTGAAGTTGCATTCACAGGAGGTCGGCCTCTTTGTGGAATTGGATTAGCCCCCGTGCCTGAACCTTGTGTACTGTTCTGCCGATTCCACGCCTTTTTGGGGCAATTTGCAATTTTGTGGTCCGTAGATCCACACCCATAGCATTCTTGTGTGCCATATCGGCACCGACCAGAGTGCATACGCCCGCATTGGTTGCAGGGTTCCAGCACCTGCCTTGGTACAACTTGTTTTCCTTTTCCCCGGTTATCGAAATTGCCGATCTTATTGCTTCCCTGGGTACTGGACCCTCCTTGATTAAACTTCCTTTTTGCTGGGCCAATCTGACGACTTTCCTCTTCGGTTTCAGCTATGACTCGGGCTATTTTCACTGCCCTCTGGTACATCTCCTGGAAGCTGGTGAAAACATGCCCAGCTATCATCCGCTTAATGGGTCCTTTAAGACCTTGCTCGAAGTGGTCCATCTTCATTTCTTCAGTTGCGACTTGATTAGGCGCAAAGCGACTAAGCTCGTTAAACTTCGCCGCGTATTCTACCACACTCATTTGGCCTTGTTTCAACCGTAGAAACTCTTGTTCCTTTGCCCTCTTTACATCTCGTGGGTAATACTGAGCATCCATCACAGTTTTTAGTTGTTCCCAAGTTAGAGCTGGTTCACCCGCTCGAGGTTTGGCAGTGCCCCACCAGAATTCTGCTTCCTTTTCGAACTGATGGGTCGCCAGACGTACTTTAAAATTTTCGGGGCAGTCCATTACTTCAAACAAATTCTCCATCCTTCTTAGCCATTCCTCATAGGCAAGAGGATCTGTTCCACCACTAAACCTTGGTGGTCTCAACTTATTAAACTGACAAATCATCTCCAAGGCGGTTGGTGCCGCCATCTGCTCCCTTCGTGGAGGCATTGGCTACACAGTCGTTTATGCAAAGTTGCTTAGTTTTTATTCATAAAAATAGATTGTCAAAAGCATTTAAAAACATAGTACAACATTAAACAGAATGTACAGAGCTTTAAGTATTCGTGCGATCCTATTTTGGTCGCACGAATCACTTTCAAAAAAAATGCGCTTTCACGAATCACGAAATATCGGGTATCACCCATGTTTATTCATTTTCAAACGCACCTTAACCAAGTTTTATTTAAATACAATGCACACATTGGCGACTCCAGGCTACACATAGCCCCTATTACCACCCTAATTACCACCTGAGGAACCCTCTTCAGGGGGATCATCTACCGTTGGATCATTCGAGCCCTCAGACTCAACTGGGGCTAGTAGGTCCCATAACACAAATGGTGGGGAGTACTCCGCATCAGGTGCTCCATCCACCAGTTCTCTCATTCTGAGCATCGTGGCTTGCCAGCCCCGGGGGTATTGTGCACCAAAGGAATCTATCCAACGTGCCCATAGAGTGGCTACTCGCTTGCATCGTCTTGCCTGAGGGTTTTCTGCCAACAGAAGTCTCATTTGACGATGTTCAATCTGATTTCTCTCTACTATTGTGATTGGTAGTTGTTGGGTAGCAGCAGGAGCAATTAGAGCCGTATTGATCATTTGCATGGCAACATCGCTCCTTCCCAAGGGGGTACTTCCTAAGGAATCCACCCGTCCTTCTGTTAACATCAGGAAATCCACTAATCCCCGGAAAGTAAACGGAGTATAAGCTCCCCTGCGTACATGAAATAGACGGAGGATTGAGGTGACCTCGCCCCATCTTCCCGTGCACGGCATCGTTCGGATGAACTTGTAAGTCCAGTGGTTTTGGGGGACCCGTAAGGGTCCCCTCTGGTTACTCCTAATCATTGCTTCCCAAAAGAAAACCGCATTCCACGCGGCCAGCCAGAATGGGAGGTACTCGAAATCATCAATGTTAAACACCATCCTACACCACCACATGAGATTAGACATGAACTAAGAAGCACGCATTTGAATGGGAGTCCTAAACCATGTTCTAGTTTGTGTCCTCAAGTAAGCACGTAGTAGACTCAAGTAAACACTTTAAGGCACATAATTTCACAAATTGACACTCCTAAGGTCACATCTATATGCATATGCAACCTATGGCTCTGATACCACCCAATGTAACACCCCCACTACCTACCAGGGATGTCACACTGCCAGGATCCCCCGAGGGAGACCCTTAAGGCTCTTCTTCTTTTAATTTTCTTCTTAATTTTTACCCAATTTTAGCCTAGGTTAGGAAAACCTGGGACGAATCCGGCAGAGTTCCGTCTGTAATATCAACATTTCCATAATTTACATTATAATTTGTAGGGTACCTGTATCATTACAACTAAAATTCAAAAAGGAAATAGGAGTTTCCAGCGAGTCACACACTCGCGGTTGAGGCTTATGCCTTTACAACAGTCATACAGTTACATGGTTCGCAGATAGTCCAGAGCCAACTACATGTTTACTCTTTACATTACATCTAACAAAGAAGGACATGGCAGCTTCAGCAAGCAGCAGCAACATAAGAACACTTTCTGAAAGACTGGATGTCCGTAAGCAAGCAGCACGCATAATCTTTCATTCATTACCTGGGAAGGGGAAAAGGGGAAGGAAATGGAGTGAGTCACTACGTGCTCAATGAGTGCCCCCTCCACTTTCTAAAGTAAACCTTTTCCAAGTTCTATGACCTTTAGTGTGCATTTGTTAATGTGCACGTGGTATTCAAGTTACGTTGAGCTATGCGATACACATTAGGGGCACTTGACCTTATTATTAACATAAAGTGTTCTTCATGCGAGGAACGTTGGCATGTTAAGGATGGGCATCATAGGACGTGATTGTGAGATGTATTAATACTCATTCGTCCAACATGCACTTTATAAGTATAGTTACTTAACGCAACATAATGACTTGATGCAAACGTAACTATCTGGAGTAAACATGAGAACTTGACCATACACTACTTGAGATCATATGAAACAAAGCATTTTCATTCATATTAGTCGTATTACGACAGCTCATCTTTCTTTCAATCAACTATTAGTCGACCTTCAACCTTTCTTTTCATAAAGCATTTAAGACGGCAATTGCCAACTACATTTTTCATTCATAAGGAAAATACTTGTGGCCTAAGATCATTACAGGGTGCTGATTGGGTGAGAACTATCCTCGATCCCATAGTGAGACCTAACGCTCATGCTTAAGCTCTTACTCCCGGGATGGCTACATATAACATATCGGACCATTACATTAACCCTCGTCAGGGCCTCTAGAGTTTATCCGGACTTATCCCCTAGGAAAACATTACATTATATCATATTGTCCGCAGCACATTATCTTAGCCACTCAAAGCGTATCGGCCATAACGGCTAGTAGGTTTCCGTTTCAAACAATGAAATCATTCAACGTATAATTCCCATCTCCCTTTTGTTAAAACGTTTTAGGGGTTCCTCCCAAATACTATTTGAATAGCTAAAATAGGCCATAGCTCGTTACTAGACATGGCTATTGTTCATTTAAAACACATGAAAAGTCATTAGTCAAAACATCCCCCTTCCATACACATGTTACATTTTAAATATGCAAGGAAAGGGAAACACACACACATCACATTTAAACACTTCGTAATCATTTCAACACAATGAGCTACACATGGCCTCGCAATCCACACGATTGCGGTAATTTCATAACCCGAACTCCCTCCTCACAAGCACCGTACCACAAGACCTCGATCGCTCATAATTCTTTCCTCAAACCATCCAACTACCAACTCGATTCATCGATTTATTAATCACATCATCTTATCATATTAGCTTATGAAAAAGAGAGGGGAGTTTAGGCCCTTACCTGAGCAACCAGCATCATTCAGCGGAGCGTTACAACAAACGTGCAAATAGCCACATTTATTCGTAATTCAACGATACTTTATTCAGTAAATCAAATATAATTCCATGCTAAACACAACAATGCATTTCGAAGTAATTTCCCTAGCACGAATGTACTAAAAGGGTTCAAATTTATTTCGTTACACACATAAAACATTAGCTAGTCCAATTCGAATGGAAGCTAAACACGTTAGACTAACTTCGTTTTTAATCCATTTTCATAAATTAGCTACATAACTTGAATCGATGCTAAATACGTTAAATTAACTTCGATTTTAATTCCGTTTTAAACTATAACTCACTAACTTGAATCGAAGCTAAATACGTTAAATTAACTTCGATTTTAATTCCGTTTTAAACTATAACTCACTAACTTGAATCGAAGATAAATACGTTAAATTAACTTCGATTTTAATTCCGTTTTAAACTATAACTCATTAATTAGGCATAATTCATTTTAAAGTCATTTTTCAAGCGCGATTTAACACGTATCGATTTGAAGAGTCATTCATTGCCTCGAAATTACATTTCAAGCCTATTTAAGTCGTTTTAGCATAACATGATTCGAGTTATTATCAGGCAGCGAGTTTGCACATGCATCAATTCAGGTATTATTGAAAGTACGGTTGCAGCCTATAACAATTCCTGTGCATTTCTAAGCTGAAAATTTACTGATTCGAAACATGCATACTGACGGCAGTGAGTAAGGTCTGTGGGTACGGTCTGGGCGTGCATAAATAGGCTTGAAATTACCAGGCATCACATTTTCATTCAATCCCTGACATTTCTAACTACTTAAGCTAACCTTAATCTGACATGCAACATCATTCTGCTGAAATCATACTTGAAAATAACAATAACAACTTAGGAGAGGAGAATCACTCGCCTGAAACCGCTTAATTACCCACTCAATTGGCAGTAATTCACGCCCAAACCCTTTTGAATTCGTCCTTGGTTCAGCTATACCCAGAACCCGAAACCGTAGCTTCGTTTTGGTCGCGGTTTGGGGTTGTCTGGGGTCGAATTCGACCCCAGATTTATAGAGGAGGTGGAGAGGGTCGTGGCTCGCCGGAATCCGGCAAGTGGGTGGTGGTTTTTAGGCGTTAGACGCGTGGTTGGAGAGCTGACTCAATCGTGTGACGTGGGGGAAGGAAAACTGGCTATGGTTGGGTGGCTGGCGACGCGTGGGTGAGGCCAGACAGCTCCTCCTCTCGCCGGCGACACGTGACGGCCGGCGGTGACGCCAGGCGGCGACCGGTGGCCCGCGAGAGAGAGAGAGAGAGCGTAGCGCAGAGAGAGAGAGCGAGGTGCGAGAGGAGGGGGGTCGGGTTCCGCCCGACTTCGGTCCCCCTTCCCCCTTTTCAATCTTTTTTTTTTTTTTTTTTAAGGTTAAACTAACAACATACAGCTAAATTTTGATTCGTACTCGCTAATAGTTAGGTTAAACCCAAATTGAACGACCTACCATGTACATTTTGGTTTAAACTTTGGGAATCTGTCAAGTAAAACGAAAAGCGATTTTAAAAACTGTGTTTAGCATAGATTCAAATGTTTTATAAATAAGTAGCGTCAATGATAATATTAGTCAAATAATCGCCCCTTTTATTGAAACTAGTCGCTAAAAACTCACACGGTCGATTTAATACTTTCGTCGGATAACAAATTAAAAGCAACTGGTAAAATCAACAACTAAACAGTTAGTCGGTGATAGCACGAAAGCATGGCCCTTACATGGATGAGAGATAAGGGCATTTCAGCTACACAAGAAAAAGGAATAGAACAAGATCTGGGAAGAGAATTTTAATCCTCAAAACCGGGCAAATAAACTGGACATGCTGGCAGCCCTGACACTTTGGCTGATGTATATGAGGGTGGCAAGTGAACCAAATCAAACTCCAACTCAAAATAAGCCAAATTGGGAAGAGAAATGAAAGATGGATGAGATGGATGAAGAATTCACTACACAAGAAAAAGGAATAGAACAAGATCTTGTAATTGAGATAATCCTTCACGGAGCCACTCAATGACTTGACCTTGGGCTAATTCTCTTGTCTTAACCAAGGAATCACTCCAATTGGAAAAGGAAGAGAACCTAGAACACCACTTGAATTTGCCACAATTCAAGATATAGAACTAGGAATTTAGTTGCACTTTTGAGAAACACACTCAAAGTACTTGTATTGCTTTGGAAATTTCTTACAATGCTGAATGATGAAATGCAACTACACAACCCACCTATTTATAGGCTAAACAAAGACAACCAAAAGACTTAAAAACTCCTAGTAATTAAAACTAGAAAATTGAAAAGACTTAGGAAAAATAAAAAGACTCATCATAAAAGGGGTGGGGGAGGTTATAAGGAATATTCTAGGATTTCTCAGCTGAATATCTCCATCTAGAAGCCTCCAAAACGTGCACAATATCAGCCACACAAATACATGTAACCGAAGACTCTTCATTTTCCCAGAATTAATCCTTGCAGCTGCCTCAACTTCAACAGCGCATAACTTCCAGAATACTCGGCCAAATCACGCGTTCTTGGGCTTGATAGAAAGCCCTGGAAGTCTAGTTTCCAGAATGGGCTCATTTACTCACTTTGGATAAGCGGTTTAAAAGTTATGGCCCAAACAATGCACATATCTCAGACTGGACTGGATCAGCATAACGTATCTTTGAGTGATATTTTGCCCAATCAAATGATGTCCAAATTAAACAAACTTGGGCTTATTTGAAAGCTGAAATCTTAAACTTCAAAAGCACATGGGCCCTCAAGTTGTGGGTCCACTTGAGCTTGTCCAAAAGTGGTCACAAAAAATCGGGTTCCGCAGGGATGAATTCGGCACCAAATTTCTAGCAAAGCTTAACCTCTTTTTGACCTCTCCATAGTGTCGCAAGTCTTTGAACTCACTTAAGAAGACCAAATAGGCACATTTCCATGCATGATCTTCTTTGACCCTTTTCTTCTTTGAAATTGGACTTGAATAAAAATGATGCATATGGAAATATGCATCATTGGCTTCTATCCCTTATTTTGACAACTAGAGCTTGACTTAACTTGAAATAAATTACGTGACCCCAAAGTAGACTTTAAGAGATTTCTAAAAAGCTAACTTGCAGTAGTCTAAGTGCATGAAAAGCTTGGAATACATGCTGCACAAAACTGGACAGAAATCAAAATTAGCTAGACTTGGTTCTTTCCCTCTGAAATGCATTGCACTCTCGATTCCCATTTGGAAACCCCTTTGGAAAAGGCACTTTGAAGTTCAAATAAAACTCCATAAAGTGTCTTTTGTCATGAAATTCAAATAATGGAACCAAAGAAGAGCCTTGCCATGCATGAACTTGTTTGATACTTACCTCCCTTGAAGTTGAGTTTAAAGAATGAAAATGATCCCCTTGAAAATATACATCAGCAGGACCGCTCAAAGCATGCCTAATCACAAGCATTTCTCCTTCATCGGGTCCCTTCTTTACTTCTTCTGGAGCCATGGTCATGAGAAGCTCCCTTTCACCTTCCTCCTCGTTCTCCATCATCTCCTCAAAAGAAGATTGGTATTTGGCCAAAGAGACTACTCTCTTGTTAGGGCACTCGGATGCATAGTTTTCAAGACCTTGACATCGAAAACACCTTTTCCTGTCTACGGGGTTTAGGAGGCTGTTTTGACTGGGTTTGCGAGGCAGTAGATGGGGAGGTCTCGGGTTTGTTCTTGGGATAGATTTTGAAGGGTCATAGGGTGGCTAAGATCGGGGGCTAGGCTTAGAAACCATTCCCTTGCCTTTGATTCTCTTTTATAACTCGACTTCGTGAGCTAAAACACTCAACTCATCTAAGGAACTGTAAGGGTGTAATTCAATAACCTGAGCAATCTCCTCATTCGAACCACTCTGATGTATCTCCCCTTGCACTTGCCAAGCTTCCTTGCCCAAACACATCCCAAATACCAAGCTCACAAAACAGCCCAAAACACAACCCCCATAAAACTCAGCCGTGCCCAACCAGAAAGTTGGCACGGGCACACCGTGCCATATACGCACGACCGTGCCCCCATTTCAGTCCAGACACCCATTGCCAGCAGCTCAGCACGGTCAGGCCGTGCCCCCTAACACGACCGTGCCAACCTCTCCCCGTCCCAAAACACTCTTTCTCCATTCCAAAGCCAAAATGTCTTCTAGCCTCACACCCAAGCAAGTGGCCGAGCAAGCCCTGAGGGAGAAAGCCGAGGTAGAAGCTCAACTAAAGTATCTCCAAAAGCAACTTGGGCAACTTATGGAAGAGAAGAGGAGAGGTTTATGGAGTTCAAAGGGCTCAAGCAAGCATCAAGACTCGGATGACTCCGAGGGAAGCAACCCCATTAGTGACTCAAGTGAAGGGGAGCTTGCACCAAGGTCCCAACGACATCAAAGGTCCAGGGGACGAAGCTTTGGAGACTTTAAAGTCGACATTCCGGAGTTCGAAGGACAACTAGACCCGGACATCTTCCTTGATTGGCTTCAAACGGTGGAAAGGGTATTTGAATACAAGGACATTCCGGAAGGCAAAAAGGTAAAGCTAGTAGCCTTGAAACTTCGTAAATATGCTTCCATATGGTGGTCTAATGTTGTGTCCAAGAGGGTGAGAAAGGGGAAAAGTAAGATAAAGACTTGGGAGCAAATGAAATCCAAACTTAAGGCCAAGTTCTTACCCCCACACTATCTTCAAGACAATTTCCTTAAACTCCACCACCTCCGACAAGGTTCAAAGAGTGTAGAGGAGTACACTAGGGACTTTGAACAACTTCTTCTAAAGTGTGATTTGAGGGAAGATGATTCCCAAACCTTAATTCGTTACTTGAGTGGGCTTGATGAACAAATTGCTCATGTAGTAGAGTTACACCCCTACACCTCCCTTGATGAGTTGAGTACTTTAGCTCACAAGGTAGAAAAACAAAAGAAGCTCAAAGGCAAGAACCCCATCTCTAAGCCTACCCCACGGCCTTATGGCTTTCAAAAGCCCCCATTCACTCCTCAAAAATCTTATCCACCCTCAAAATTCCTAGTGTTATATCTTGAGCTTGGCAACTCAAGTGGGTCTCTAGGTCTTCTTGATTCAACTAAGAAGGTGATTAAATTCTGTAACTTAGTTGAAGGAAGAAGATTTGCCCAAGTGTGCAAACCAAGGTGGGTTATCATCACCCTTGCTAGTCCACTTGATCTATCTTGGTTTTTGATTTTCTTTTCATGTTTTCTACCCAAATGCATTCTTGATTCACTCTAGCAAATACTTGCCTTAGTGAAGCTTGAATCCATCACCTACGATAAAGAGCTCTATGCAATAGTTCGAGCTTTGGAACATTGGAGGCACTACCTAGTGGGGGCCGAATTCATCTTGCGTTCGGACCATGAAGCCCTCAAATTCATTCAAGGACAACATAAGCTCAATCCCCGCCATGCCAAGTGGGTTGAGTACCTCCAAGCATTCAACTTCATGATACATCACAAGGCCTGCAAGTTGAACAAGGGAACGGATGCGCTCTCAAGGAGATACTTTCTCCTTTCGGTCCTAGAATCCAAGGTACTTGGGTTTGAAATCGTGAAAGGGATGTATGCCAATGACGAGGACTTCAAGGAGATCTATGTCAAATGTGCCAACCATCCCTACGGCCTCTTCCATGTCCTAGAGGGGTTTCTTTTTAAGGGGACATGACTTTGCATACCCAAGTGTCGGTTTAGAGAGTTACTAATCCAAGAGCTTCATGGTGGTGCTCTATCCGGTCACTTTGGGGTAGAGAAGTTTTGTTTAATGCTCAAGGAGCATTATTATTGGCCGAAGATGGCTAAAGATGTAGAACACTTCATCAAAAGGTGCTCAATTTGTCACATGGCTAAGAGCTATGTCCTTCCCTACGGCCTCTACTCTCCTTTTCCCGTACCTTTAGCTCCATGGGAAGACATTAGCTTGGACTTCATCACAGGTTTGCCTCGCACTCAAAGAAGCAAGGACTCCATCATGGTGGTGGTGGACCGCTTCTCCAAAATGGCCCACTTTGCTCCTTGTCACACCACCCATCATGCCTCCCACATAGCCAATCTCTACTTCAAGGAGATTGTGAGACTTCATGGCATCCCCAAGAGCATGGTTTTGGATAGGGACACTAAGTTCCTTAGTCACTTTTGGCTCACACTTTGGAGAAAGATGGGGACACACCTCAAGTTTAGTACCACTTGTCACCCCTAAACCGATGGCCAAACTGAGGTGACTAACCGGACTTTGGGAACCTTGCTTAGGGTACTCTTACCTCATGCGGAGTTTGCTTTCAATCGGGCACCAAGCAAAGCCACCCACCTCTCTCCCTTCCAAGTGGTCTATGGATACAATCCAAAAACACCCTTGGACCTCACTCCTATTCCCATACCTAGCAAGTTTAGTTGGGAGGCCGAGAAAAGAGCCAAAGAGATCAAAGACCTTCATGCTCAAGTTCGGGAGAAGATTGAGAAGGCTAATGCCCAAGCCATGCATCAAGCCAACAAGCACAAGAGGGAGGGTCATTTTCAACTGGGGGACTTAGTGTGGATCCACTTGAGGAAGGAAAGGTTTCCAAGCAAACGCAAGTCCAAAAGCATGCCGAGATCGGATGGTCCCTTTGAGATATTGGAGAAGATCGGGCCTAATGCCTACAAGGTCAACTTGCTCGGTGAGTATGGGGTCCCTGCCACCTTCAATGTGGCTGACCTCAGTCCATACCTCGAAGAGAATGAAGAAATCCCAAGTTTGAGGCCAAACTCCAACTCACTTGGGGAGGATGATGGGGACCATCCAATCACACCTCCCAAAACCATTACCAATGATTCATCCCCTGCTAGGGAGTCCAAGGAGGCCAAAGAAGTTCATGCCTTAGTCAGAAATCATGTGCTCAAAGAAGAAAGTGAACTGCCCAGCTCACACCATTTCTGGCCCGGTTTTGTTTCTCTATTGAAGCAAAATGTAGAAGGGGAAATTTCCTGCACGCACCACCACCTTGAAGTTTAAGATCTCAGCTTTCCAACAAGACCTTTTGCAAAGCATTTGGAGCTTATTTGGGCAGTCAACCAAGCCAAAACCGAAGACAACACACTGCAGGGCGCAATCCAGCACAGCCTGAAATAAGGCAACGATTGGCTGACCTAATCAACTCCAACTTTTTTCAAACTTTAGGGTATGAAAAGGCATCTAAATATTTATCAAATCATGGCCCTAAAGTTGAGGTAAGGGACCAGCTTGTGCTTCTTTTATCCAGCCAAAGAAAGAGGGAAATGCCTTTAACCCGGGTAAAGAGGGAGGCCGGCTGCCTCCTTGGTTTTGGAGTGTACTCTTGTCCCCTTGGCAGGTTCAAGACCCCAAGCTGCTGCACATAGACTATTAGATGCTTGACACCTCAATCTTGAGATTAATTAAGCTAGTGAGGTGTCAAGGTTAGGCTAGATCACTTGTGTAATCAACTTGTACTTGTAATCTAGCCTAGGCTTAGTCATTTAGTCACATATCAGCTTGTTTGCAGCCCCTTTGGCCGAGTGAAGAGGTGTTGGGGCTATAAATTCCCCCTCTCTTCCTTTTGAAAGGGTCTTTTTGCCAACTTGAATACAAACTTGAGCTTTGTCTCTCTCAAATTCCTAGTTCTATATCTTAGGTGTGGCAACCTAAGTGGTGTCTAGGTCTCTTTATCTCAATTAGGTGGTGATTCTGTATCCTAATTGATCTAAGGAGATTGCCCAAGTGTCCAACAAGAGTGGCTCCCCTTGGATTATCTCTTGAAGGCACTTGTTCTATCAACTTGCTCTTCTTCTCATCCTCACACGCCTACTTTTCCTCCTTTCACCTCCTTGGCAAGTGCAAGGGAAGATACATCAGAGTGGTTCGAATGAGGAGATTGCTCAGGTTATTGAATTACACCCTTACAGTTCCTTAGATGAGTTGAGTGTTTTAGCTCACGAAGTCGAGTTATAAAAGAGAATCAAAGGCAAGGGAATGGTTTCTAAGCCTAGCCCCCGATCTTATCCACCCTATGACCCTTCAAAATCTATCCCAAGAACAAACCCGAGACCTCCCCATCTACTGCCTCGCAAACCCAGTCAAAACAGCCTCCTAAACCCCGTAGACAGGAAAAGGTGTTTTCGATGTCAAGGCCTTGAAAACTATGCATCCGAGTGCCCTAACAAGAGAGTAGTCTCTTTGGCCAAATACCAATCTTCTTTTGAGGAGATGATGGAGAACGAGGAGGAAGGTGAAAGGGAGCTTCTCATGACCATGGCTCCAGAAGAAGTAAAGAAGGGACCCGATGAAGGAGAAATGCTTGTGATTAGGCATGCTTTGAGCAGTCCTGCTGATGTATATTTTCAAGGGGATCATTTTCATTCTTTAAACTCAACTTCAAGGGAGGTAAGTATCAAACAAGTTCATGCATGGCAAGGCTCTTCTTTGGTTCCATTATTTGAATTTCATGACAAAAGACACTTTATGGAGTTTTATTTGAACTTCAAAGTGCCTTTTCCAAAGGGGTTTCCAAATGGGGATCGAGAGTGCAATGCATTTCAGAGGGAAAGAACCAAGTCTAGCTAATTTTGATTTCTGTCCAGTTTTGTGCAGCATGTATTCTAAGCTTTTCATGCACTTAGACTGCTGCAAGTTTGCTTTTTAGAAAGCTCTTAAAGTCTACTTTGGGGTTACGTAATTTATTTCAAGTTAAGTCAAGCTCTAGTTGTCAAAATAAGGGATAGAAGCCAAAGTGTCAGGGCTGCCAGCATGTCCAGTTTATTTGCCCGGTTTTGAGGATTAAAATTCTTAAACCTCTAGAAGGTATAACCAGGATGCAGGAGGCCTAGATTGAAGTTTAAGAAGTTCTGTTTCCGATGAATCAAGATGCAAGTCATTTGGAGTTCATTTGGTTGGTCAAATAAAGCCCTAAAGTAAAACTGCCAGAATCCAGTCCAGTTTGGGCAGTTTGTACTCTTCGGCCCATATCTTTAAAACGGCTAATCCAAATGCAATGAAACAACTTCCTTTAGAAACTAGATTCTTCCAGCTTTCCAGGGAATCAAGAATTATCGAATTTGGATCACAAACCAGAGAGATATGCCCATTTGAATCTGGCCTTGCTGTAGGTGTGAATGCAACTAATGCAAAACGCGTATACATTGCATCTTCATGCTACAGCCCTTTGCTGCATTCTTCTCCCCACAAGCTGCATTCCCTGATGCATATTCCCATATGTATCATTTTTATTTAAGGTTAACTTCCCAGAAGAAAAGTGTCAAACAAGAGCGTGCATGGGAACTCTCATATTTTCTCTTATTATGTGAGTTCAAGGACTTTAGACACCACGAAGAAGTCAAAGAAGTTGCAAAACTTTGCCGGAAATTGGCGTTCATGCCCGAAGAGGTAATGCCGCCTTCATCCCGAATTTTCCCGATTTTTGTGTGCACTTTTGGCCTAACTAAAGTGGTCCCACAACTTGAGGCTCCACATGGGTTTTAATTTTAAGATCTCAACTTTCAAACAAGCCCAATTATGTTTAATTTGGACGTCGTTTGATTGGGCAAAATATCACTCAAAGATACGTTATACTGATCCAGTCCAGTCTGAGATAGGTGCATTGTTTGGGCCATAACTTTTAAACCGCTTATCCAAATTGAGCAAATGAGCCCATTCTGGAAACTAGACTTCCAGGCTTTCTATCAAGCCCAAGAACGCGTGATTTGGCCGAGTATTCTGGAAGTTATGCTCTGTTGAAGTTGAGGCAGCTGCAAGGATTAATTCTGGGAAGATGAAGAGTCTTCGGTTACATGTGATTGTGTGGCTGACATTGTGCACGTTTTTGGAGCCTTCTAGATTGGTGTAATCAGCTAAGAAATCCTAGAATATTCCTTGTAACATCCCCCACCCCTTTTATGATGTGTCTTTCCATTTATCTTAGTCTTTTCATTTTACTAGTTTTAATTGTTAGGAGTTATTTGAGTCCTTTTGTTGTCTTTGCTGAGCCTATATAAAGGGGGGGCGTGTGAGCATTGTAGATCAGATTTCTAAGGCATTTTCAAGAGTAATTCAAGCACCTTTGAGAGTGATTCTCATTTGTGTCCCAAAAATTCCTAATTCTATATCTTAAATTTGGCTAATTCAAGTGGTGTTCTAGGTTCTCCTTCTTTTCTTTGGAGTGATTCCTCAGAAGAGTGAAGGGAATTAGCCAAAGACCAAGGTGTGTGTGGCTCCGGAAGGATTATCTCATACTCAAAGTCTTGCACTATCCATCTCTATCCTGTTTGGTGATATTCTTCATCTTTCCCATCTTTCTCTCTTTTCATTTTGCTTAGTTTGATTTGAGTTTGATTTGGATCACTTTCCACCCACATATACATCAATTCGTATCAGAGCCTAGGTTGTCTACTTGACCAAATTTCGAAACCCAAACACATCCACAAATCAGCCCCATACACATCAAGTCCTACCATGAGTTCTAGCATGAGCATTAAAAGGGGTTCTAAGTGTCAAGGCTTTGGTCATGCACTCTCGGACTGCCCCAACAAGGAATTCATCACCTTGGCCGAATGGGAAGCAGCCATGAAGGAAGGAAAAAAAGTTAGCTATCCATTTGTCTTAAATGGAGATGGCCATTATCAAGAAAATAGTGACGTTAACTTTGATCTACCTCCCATCTTTGATGCCTATGATGAAGTAGATAATGAGATAAATTGGAGCCTACCTCCAAGATTTGATGAGCATGACCCTAGCCCCATTCAACCTTCCCAAACCCCCAAACCACAAAAAGCCTTACAAAAGAACCTCTTCCTCACCTCTCTTCTCCCAACCGAGTCTAACTCTAGTTTTTATCCTCCCCTCACCCTCTTCTATATCTCTCTAGAGGTGATGCCCTGTGACCTCCTTCCCCAAAAGCTTCCATATTGTGAGCGTGACCCCTTTCTTGAGAGGCTTGCTAACCCTTTGAGTTTGAGGACAAACTCAAAACCACCCAGGGAGTATGATGCATATTCCCATATGCATCATTTTTATTTAAGGTTAACTTCCAAGAAGAAAAGTGTCAAACAAGAGCGTGCATGGGAACTCTTATATTTTCTCTTATTATGTGAGTTCAAGGACTTTAGACACCATGAAGAAGTCAAAGAAGTTGCAAAACTTTGCCGGAAATTGGCGTTCATACTCGAAGAGGTAATGCCGCCTTCATCCCGAATTTTCCCGATTTTTGTGTGCACTTTTGGCCTAACTAAAGTGGTCCCACAACTTGAGGCTCCACATTATGCCAATGATGAGGACTTCAAGGAGATCTATGTCAAATGTGCCAACCATCCCTACGGCCTCTTCCATGTCCTAGACTAGAGGGGTTCCTCTTCAAGGGGTCACGGCTTTGCATACCCAAGTGTGGGTTTAGAGAGTTACTAATCCAAGAGCTTCATGGTGGTACTCTATCCGGTCACTTTGGGGTAGAGAAGACTTGTTCAATGCTCAAGGAGCATTATTATTGGCCGAAGATGGCTAAAGATGTGGAGCACTTCATCAAAAGGTGCTCAATTTGTCACATGCCTAAGAGCCATGTCCTTCCCCACAGCCTCTACTCTCCTTTGCCCGTACCTTTAGCTCCATGGGAAGACATTAGCTTGGACTTCATCACGGGTTTGCCTTGCACTCAAAGAAGCAAGGACTCCATCATGGTGGTGGTGGACCGCTTCTCCAAAATGGCCCACTTTGCTCCTTGTCACACCACCCATGATGCCTCCCCCATAGCCAATCTCTACTTCAAGGAGATTGTGAGACTTCATGGCATCCCCAACAGCATGGTTTCGGATAGGGACACTAAGTTCCTTAGTCACTTTTGGCTCACACTTTGGAGAAAGATGGGGACACACCTCAAGTTTAGTACCACTTGTCACCCCTAAACCGATGGCCAGACTGAGGTGGCTAACCGGACTTTGGGAACCTTGCTTAGGGTACTCTTACCTCATGCGGAGTTGGCTTTCAATCGGGCTCCAAGCAAAGCCACCCACCTCTCCCCCTTCCGAGTGGTCTATGGATACAATCCAAAAACACCCTTGGACCTCACTCCCATTCCCACCCCTAGCAAGTTGATGGGGATCAGCCCCAAGGGGTTCTTCTAGCTCAAGAGGTCATAAAGGCTTTCCAAGGACTAGAAATCAATCAAAAGATGATCACTTGCATTCTACCGGGTTCATCCTGCGCATGGCCCGACTTTCTGACCTTGGTAACCTGATGTCCTGAGGCTTTAAAGCCAAACTTTTGGTGTTCCTGGAAATATGGGAGAGTTATCTGCCCAATAAATCAAGTTTCATCCCATTTGGATGTCATTTGCCCACCCAAACCCTTTGTTAAAGCCCAACTGCCCAAACTGTTCTTCCAGGCCAGATTGTACCCGATTTTGGAAGCCCAATTTCCCTAACCTAAAGTACTCCTAACAACCTGGAATTTTGAAATCTAGATCCCTTTTTGAGTTGGATAAAAGGGTGGGAAAAGAAACCAGAGTCAAACGTGTCCCAAGGAGGCTAAAAGAGAGGAAACTTCTAAAGGTGCTTTTTGGCAGTCAGACTGCATCATCTCACTTGTTCTGCTTATAACTCCTGAACGGCTTCACCAACTAAGCTCTAAAAGTAGTCATATGAAAGAGCACTTTCTAAGCTTTCTATTAAGGTATGTTCGAGCCAATTTGGGTTAGTAGAAAGGGAGATATGGCTGCTGAAAGTTGACCCTGCAAAACTGGAAAGCTGCCAGCAACTGTCACCATCACCTTTTGTACTTTTCTTGCTTTTTGTGCTTCCCCTTTTGTCTTGGTCCGATTGGCTTGGTTTGTGCCCCTTGTAATCTGAATTTTGAGGCTCCCTCCTATATAAGGGGCCTTTAGGAATGTAAGAAGGCAGCTTGAATTTGAAATACAAAAGAAAGTGAGTGTTTACTCTCTCTTTGAAATTCCTAGTTGCTTTAGCTTGAATTGGCTAGTTCAAGTGGTGCTCTTCTAGGTTCCTCTTCTTGCTTATGGTGGTGATTTAATTCTGTATCCATAAGTGAAGGAGGAACAGCCCAACTTCTCTTCTAGGTGGCGCCATTGGCTTATCCTAGACAAGAGGGTTGCATTCTATCTTCCAAAATCGGTTAGAGCTACTTGTTTTTGCTTGGTTTGGTTTTCATTCTTTCCCATCTTTTATCTTCATTCTTGGCATCACCTAGGCTACATACATCATCTTGGTATCAGAGCTTAGGCTACCCTCTTGGCCAAGCTTCCACCCTAAACACATTTCTCAAACACAAACCACAAAAACGGCCTTTCTTCACCCGCACTGGACAGCATTTTGGCACGGCCTACCCGTGCTTAAGGGCACGACCGTGCCACTGTCTTTCCAGCCACTTTTCACCCTTTGACAGCAAGTTGGCACGGCCTACCCGTGCCTAAAGGCACGACCGTGCCACCTCCTTTTCAGCCTATTTTCGTTCTTTTCGTTCACAAGGCTTACACGTAATGTCCTCTAGCCGTACTTCCGAACAAATAGCCGAGCAAGCCTTGAGAGAAAAGGCCGAAATGGAAGCTAGAGTTAAGTATTTGCAATCCCAACTTCAAAAACTCATGAGAGAAAAGAGAAAAAACTTGAGGGATTCACCTATTCCAAGTGAATCTAGTGACCCGGAAGAGAGTGATTCGGATCTCAACCCATTTGGATCTCAAAGTGGAGCTAGTAGAGGCTCGAGGAGGCAAGGAAGGCACCATGGAGGTGGCTTCAACGACTTCAAGGTTGACATTCCCGAGTTTGAAGGCAAGCTTGATCCAGACGAGTTCTTGGATTGGCTACAAACCGTGGAGAGGGTGTTCGATTACAAGGACATCCCGGATGAAAAGAAGGCAAAACTAGTAGCCCTTAAACTTCGAAAGTATGCTTCTACTTGGTGGGCTAATGTTTTATCTAAGAGGGCTAGGAAGGGGAAGGGTAAGATTAAAACTTGGAGGAAAATGAAAGAAAAACTCAAAGAGAAGTTCCTTCCCTCTCACTACCTTCAAGAGAACTTTTCTAGACTCCACCATTTGAAACAAGGGTCTCTAAGTGTGGAGGAATATACGAGGGAATTTGAGCAATTGATCATAAAATGTGACCTTAAGGAGGATGAGGAACAAACTTTGGTGAGGTATCTTGGTGGGTTGGTGATGTATCCTCAAGGGGCAACCAAGAGGATAGGAAAGGGGATGGAGTGAATGCAATGGAAGGTAACAACAAGGCAACTTTGAATCCACAAACTCACCTTGATTTGGAGATGATAGAATGGAACTAACACCGACCTTGGATACAGAAACACCACCAAGGTTTGATGTTAGGGCCCTTAACAACCTCTGGATACAGAAACACCACCAAGAAGGAAGTTAAGACTCTACTAGATCACCACTCAACTTGGCCAAGAGATGAGATAAGCTAGGAGAGAGTTTGAGGATTCAAAGGAGCAAAAGCTCAACTTGCATTCAATATTCAACATAAGTGGCCGGCCAAAGGGGGTGAGAGGGCATTAATACAAAAGTTCCAAGTACAAAGCATAGGCCCTAGGTTGCACTATAAGCTAAACTAGGCAAAAATACATAGATCACATCAAAGCAAAAATAGTAGATGCATCCTCCACTTGACACCTCTTCAATGCTAATCTTGAGGATGATGTGTCGGCCAAGGGGTGAATGGAAGCTTCTTGGCGGCTAAGTACCCTTCATTATGACTCTTGCAAGTGGCTAAGCATGGGTTAGAGCAACAAAAACACCTCACCACTCTCTCTTGTACCCGGCTGGCTTGGACCGATTAAAAGGGTATTTCTTCCCTTATTTTGGTGGTTAATAGCTCCTCTTGAGTGTAATTTGGCTGAGGTTTTTTATGGTCACTTGATAATATTTTTAAAGTACTTTCAAGCCATAAAAGTTTCAACCCAAATAGAGGATAAATGGGCCACCAAACAGCCTCTTGTTTCAGCCCTGTCCAGTTCAGCGCCAGAACATAGTGATTGACTTTGCTTGGAGTTTTGAGGTATCAAATGAACTCCAAATGACGTGCAAGAGGTCTTGATGGAAAGAGCACATCTTGAACTTAAACTTAGGCTTCCTGCAACCCCACTTTAGCCTTGGGAGGTTTAAGAAATAACGTGCACAAAACCGGGGTTGTGCACGCCTGAAATTCCAGTTTTGAGGAAATAGCTTCCTTGCTCCCTTAGGCTGATTTCTTGCATCTTGGACATGAGGTTTGGACCTTTTGGGCTCCTTTGATGGCTATGGATCACGTTAGGGGTTGGACCTCCATCATCCTCCCCTTGTTGAAGAGAATTTGCCCTCAAATTGATAAGATTATCATCCTCCTCATAAGGACTAAGGTCGGCTACGTTGAAAGTAGCCGAAACTCCATACTCACCGGGAAAATTGATCTTGTATGCATTATCATTGATGCGTTCCAACACTTCAAAAGGACCATCGGCCCTTGGCATCAATTTGCTCTTCCTCTTAGAAGGAAACCGTTCCTTCCTTAAGTGAACCCATACCAAATCACTGGGGTGGAACACCATCTTCTTTCTATGCTTGTTGGCATGGTCTTTGTATGAGGCATTGGCCTTCTCAATCTTGGCCTTCACGGTTTCATGGAGTTTTTGGATCTCCTCCACCCGTTTGCTAGCCTCCATGTGAGGCTTCTCATTCATTTCTCTTGGAGTAAGATCAAGGGGACTTAAAGGATCCATCCCATAGACTACCTTGAATGGTGATAAACCGGTGGCCTTGCTAGGTGACCTGTTGAAGGCGAATTCGGCTTGTGGCAAGGCTAAGTCCCAAGCTTTGATGTTGGATTTCACTAGCACTCTTAAGAGGGTTCCCAAAGTCCGGTTGGTGACTTCGCTTTGCCCATCCGTTTGAGGGTGGCCTGAAGTGCTATACTTGAGCTTGGTTCCCATCTTCTTCCAAAGTGTCACCCAAAAATGGCTAAGGAACTTGGTATCCCTATCCGAAACAATGGATCTAGGGATGCCATGTAGCCTTATTACTTCCTTGAAGTATAACTCGGCAATGTGGGTGGCATCATTGGTCTTGGTACAAGGTATGAAATGGGCCATCTTAGAGAAACGATCAACAACAACAAAGATCGAATCTTTACCCCTTTGTGTCCTTGGAAGGCCAAGGATGAAATCCATGCTTACATCTTCCCAAGGGTGATTGGGAGTAGGTAGGGGTGTATAGAGACCGTGGGGTAGGAGGTGGTTTTTGGCAACTTGGCAAGTTGCACATCTCTTCAACACGTCTTGGACATCTTTGCTCATACTCGGCCAATAATAGTGTTCCCTTAACATCATAAGGGTCTTGTTTTCTCCAAAGTGACCGGCAAGAGATCCGCTATGGACCTCACGGATGAGCAACTCTCTTGTGCCACACTTAGGCACACATAATCTTGAACTCTTGAATAAAAAGCCATCTTGGACAAGGAAATCACCTTTAGGGTGCCGAAGGCATTCTTTGTAGAGCTCTCCCAATTCTTCATCATTCTCATATAGGGACTTCAAGTGCTCAAAGCCAAGGATGCAAGCATCAAGTTGGAATAGAAGTAACTGCCTCCTTGACAAGGCATCGGCTCCTTGATTGAGCTTTCCGGATTTGTGCTTGATGGTGAAGTTAAAAGATTGGAGGAACTCCACCCACTTGGCATGCCGTGAGTTAAGCTTATGTTGCCCTTGAATGCCCTTGAATGTATTTCAAGGCTTCATGGTCGGAGTGCAAAATGAACTCACTAGCCACCAAGTAATGACTCCAATGCTCAAGGCACCTTACTATTGCATAGAACTCCTTATCATAAGTGGAGTACTTCCTCCTTGAGTCACAAAGCTTCTCACTAAAGAAGGCTAAGGGCCGCCCTTCTTGAGTGAGGACTCCTTCAATGCCAACTCCCGAGGCATCACACTCTACCTCAAACACCTTTTCAAAGCATGGCAAGGCAAGGACCGGTGCTTGGGTGAGCTTGGACTTGATGGTTTCAAAGGCTTCTTAGGCTTTGGGAGTCCACTTGAATGATGTGCCTTTGATAACCTCGGTCATAGGGCCATAATGGTACTAAAGTTTCTAATGAACCGCCTATAGAATGAGGCAAGCCCATGGAAACTTCGCACATCATGAATGCTCTTTGGGATTGGCCAAGACCGAATGGCTTCCACCTTACTCTCATCAACCTTGATACCTTCATTTGTAACAATGTAACCAAGGAAGGTCACCTCATGAGTGAAAAAGGTGCACTTCTTGAGGTTACCATAGAGCTTTTCTTTTTCTAGGACCTTAATGACTTGGGTGAGATGTTGAAGGTGCTCTTCTTCATTCTTGCTATAGATGAGGATGTCATCAAAATACACCACAACAAATTTGCCAATAAAGGGTCGGAACACTTGGTTCATAAGCCGCATGAAGGTACTTGGAGCATTCGACAATCCGAATGGCATGACTAGCCACTCATACAAGCCTCCTTTGGTTTTGAAGGCCGTCTTCCATTCATCTCCCTCTCTAATGCGGATTTGGTAGTAACCACTTCTCAAATCCACCTTAGAGAACACCCTAGAACCATATAACTCATCAAGCATATCCTCAAGGCGGGGAATAGGATATCTATACTTGATGGTTATCTTGTTGATTGCCCGACTATCAACACACATACGCATGCTCCCATCTTTCTTTGGCACAAGGAGGGCCGGAAACGCACAAGGGCTCAAGCTCTCTCTAATCAACCCCTTATCCATAAGCTCATCAACTTGCCTTTGGATCTCCATGGTTTCCTTGGGGTTTGTTCGGTAAGCCGGTTTGTTAGGGAGAATAGAACCGGTATGAGATCAATATAGTGTTGAATGGTTCTTTGTGGTGGTAGGCCGGGGGGTATTTCTTCGGGGAAGACATGGCTAAATTGCTCAAGGAGGGAAATGGCTAGGGGATGAGATGGTGTGGGGGTTTCGGCTTCTTCAAGAGAGGCTAGGATCCACTCCTTAAAGGCCTTGAATTCATGGTGAGAAGCCTTAAGGAGAGGCTCACTCACGGCGAGAAGCATGTCCGAATGGTCATGGCTTGGTTGGGGCTTACTTTTGTGGAGTTGGGAAGGGCTTAATGGGCAAGGGTGATCTTTTTCCCATCTTTGTGGAAGGTGTAGGTGTTTAGATAGCCATCATGTATGACCTTCCGATCAAACAACCAAGGTCTCCCCAACAAAAGGTGACATACATCCATGGGGATGATATCACACCACAATTCATCAAGATAGTGCTTCCCAATTGAAAATGAAATCAAACACCTTGAATTAACTTGCAACCCTTTACCTTGATTTAGCCATTGGATGTTGTAGGGGTGAGGATGAGCCGAAGCTTGAAGGCCAAGCTTCTCCACCATAGTCGCGGAGGCCACATTTGCACAACTCCCTCCATCAATGATGAGGGAACATACTTTGCTTTGAATAGTACATCTTGTATGAAAGATGTTCTCCCTTTGCTCTTCAAGTTCTCCCCTTTTTGCACTTAAAGCTCTCCTCAATACAAGCAACTCTCCTTCATCCGCTTCCTCAATCACTTCTTCTCGTTCCTCCATGTAATACACACCTTCTCTCTCCTCCTCCTCTACTCCCTCTTCTTCCCTCTTCTCATCCCATTCGGCCAAGGTAATAATCCTCCTATTTGGACCCTCCGAAGCAATGTGCCCAAGACCTTGACATTTGAAACATCTCCTTTGGTCATTTGGCTTAGGGTTGGGACGGTTTTGGGGTGGTGGCCCTTTTTGTGGAGTTTGGTTCTTTTGTGGAGGTGAGGGTGTAGCAACCGTAGGCTTGGGAGGTGGACAAGAGCTCCCCTGATGGGGATCAGCCCCAAGGGGTTCTTATAGCTCAAGAGGTCACAAAGGCTTTCCAAGGATTAGAAATCACTCAAGACACGATCACTTGCATTCTGCCGGGCTCATCCCGCACATGGCCCGAATTTCTGACCTTCGTGACCTGATGCCCTGAGGCTTTAAAGCCAAACATTTGGTATGTCTGGAAAGATTGGAGAGTTAGCTGCCCAATAAATCAAGTTTCAGCCCATTTGGATGTCATTTGCCCATCGAAACCCTTTGTTAAAACCAAACTGTCCAAAACTGTTTTCCAGGTCAGATTTTGTCCGGTTTTGGGAGCCCATTTTCCCCAACCTAAAGTAACCCTAACAACCTGGAATTTTAACCCCTAGATCCTTTTTTGAATTGGCTAAAAGGGTGGGAAAAGAACCCAGAGTCAAACGTGTCCCAAGGAGGCTAAAAGCAAGGAAACTTCTAAAGCTGCTTTTGGGAAGTCAGCCTGCACCAGCTCACTTGTTCTGTTTATATCTCCTGAACGGCTGCACCAAATGAGCTCCAAAAGTAGTCATATGAAAGAAAACTTTCTAAGCTTTCTAATAAGGTATGTTGGAGCCAATTTGGGTAAGTAAGGACGAAGATACAGCTGCTGAAAGTTGACCCTGCAATCTGGAAAACTGGACAGCAACTGTCAACATCACCTTTTGTACTTTTCTTGCTTTTTGTGCTTCCCTTTGTCTTGATCCGTTTGGCTTGCATTGTAACCCATGTAATCTGAATTTTGAGGCTCCCTCCTATATAAGGGACCTTTAGGAATGTAAGAAGGCAGTTTGAATATCATGCAATGAAATCTGAGTGTTTTACTCTCCATTGAAACTCCTAGTTGCTTTAGCTTGAATTGGCTAGTTCAAGTGGTGATCTTCTAGGGTCCTTTCTCTTGCTTATGGTGGTGATATTCTGTATCCATAAGTGAAGAAGGAATAGCCCAACTTCTCCTCTAAGGGGCGCCTTTGGCTTATCTTAGACAAGAGAGTTGCACACTATCCATCAAGACCGGTTGAGCTCATTGTTCTTTTCGGTTTTTTGCTTGTCCTTGTTTTCAATCTTCCCTATCATACATTCTGATCTTTGACATTCCCATGGTTAACATACATCATCTTGGTATCAGAGCTTAGGCTACCCTCTTGGCCAAGCTTCCCCCCAAACACATTTCTCAAACACAAGCCACAAAACATCCTTTCTCTATCTGCACGGGACAGAATTGTGGCACGGCCTACCCGTGCTTTAAGGCACGACCGTGCCACCTCTTTTCTGCACTTTTTTCACGGCAGTAACTTGGCACGGGAAGCCCGTGTCCCACGGCACGACCGTGCCACCCCATTCTCAGCCAAATCTCGTGTTTCTCTCCCACAAAGCTCACATATCATGTCTTCTAGGCAAACACCCGAGCAAGTGGCCGAGCAAGCCTCAAGAGAAAAGGCCGAAATGGAAGCTAGAGTCAAGTACTTGCAAACTCAACTTCAAAGGCTCATGAAGGAAAGGAGAGACAACTTGAGGGATTCACCTATTCCAAGTGAATCTAGTGACCCGGGTGAAAGTGATTCGGATTTCAACCCTTTTGGGTCACAAGGAAGAGCTAGTAGAGGATCAAGGAGACAAGAAAGGCGTCAAGGAGGTGGATTCAACGACTTCAAAGTTGACATCCCCGAGTTTGAAGGCAAGCTTGATCCGGACGAGTTCTTGGATTAGCTACAAACCGTGGAGAGGGTGTTCGACTACAAGGACATCCCGGATGAAAAGAAGGTAAAACTAGTTGCCCTTAAACTTAGAAAGTATGCTTCTGCTTGGTGGGCTAATGTTTTATCTAAGAGGGCCAAGAAAGGGAAGGGGAAGATTAAAACTTGGAGGAAAATGAAAGAAAAACTCAAAGAGAAGTTCCTTCCATCTCACTACCTTCAAGAGAACTTTTCTAGACTTCACCATTTGAGACAAGGGGCTTTAAGTGTGGAGGAATATACAAGGGAGTTTGAGCAATTGATCATAAAATGTGACCTTAAAGAGGATGAGGAACAAACTTTGGTGAGGTATCTTTGTGGGTTGGATGAGAAGATAGCCCATATAGTAGAGTTGCACCCATACACCACCCTTGATGAGTTAAGTTCTCTAGCTCACAAGGTGGAACTACAAAAGAAGACTAAGGGAAAGAGAGAAGCCTTTAAACCACAAAATCGTGCCTACACTCCTCAAAGGCCTTCATACACCACGCCAAAGCCCTTTAACCCTCCAGACCCGAAACCTCCTCCCCCTTCGGTCCCTAAAACAGCCCCTCAAATGTCCACAAAACCAAAGGAGACAAGGAGGTGCTTTAGGTGCCAAGGCCTTGGACATATTGCATCCGAATGTCCAAACAAGAGAGTGGTCATCCTAGCCGAGTACCAAGCATCTTTTGAAGAAGAAATGGAAGAAGAAAAGGAGTTGTACTTGAATGAGGCCCTAGAAGAAGTAGAGGAGGGCCCGGATGAAGGTGAACTCTTGGTGGTTAGGCGAGCTTTGAGTGGGTTGGCTACTCAAGATGGGAATGAACAAAGGGAGGCCATCTTGCACACGAGGTGCACCATAGGAGGCAAAGTATGTTCCCTCATCATTGATGGAGGGAGTTGTGCAAATGTGGCATCCAAGACCTTGGTGGACAAGCTTCAACTCACGGCATCTCCACACCCTTTTCCATACACCATTCAATGGCTCAATCAAGGCAAAGGGATCCAAGTCTCATCTCGTTGTTTAGTTTCTTTGAGCATTGGAAAGAACTATAAGGATGAAATTTGGTGTGATGTGATTCCCATGGATGCATGTCATGTACTCCTTGGTAGACCGTGGCTCTTTGATAGAAATGGTATGCATGATGGCCGAATGAACACCTACTCCTTCATCCTAGACCACAAGAAAATCACCCTTACCCCCATTCGTCCTTCCCAACTCCTCAAGCCAAAAGAAACCCCACAAAAAGATATCCTACTCACTAACCTCCTCAAGGCCGAAAACCATGAGTATGAGTCATTCAAGGAGTGGCTCCTACTTGGCCTAGGTGAAACCGAAACCGTCACTCACCCCCATCCCCTCCTCATCCCTCTTCTCCAAGCCTATAACCATGTGTTTCCGCAAGAAATTCCCCATGGCCTACCCCCTCAAAGAACCATCCAACACAAAATAGACCTCATTCCCGGATCCACCCTTCCAAATAAACCGGCCTATAGAATGAATCCACAGGAAACCCAAGAAATCCAAAGACAAGTGAATGAACTTTTGGCCAAAGGAATGATTCGGGAAAGCTTGAGTCCTTGTGCTGTTCCGGCCTTATTGGTACCAAAGAAGGATGGAAGCATGAGGATGTGTGTGGATAGTCGGGCTATCAACAAAATTACTATTAAGTACCGCTATACCATCCCTAGATTGGAGGACCTACTTGATGAGTTGCATGGGGCCACCATTTTCTCTAAGATTGATCTTAGGAGTGGCTACTATCAAATTCGAATCTATGAAGGTGATGAATGGAAGACGGCATTCAAGACCAAGGGGGGACTATATGAATGGTTGGTCATGCCATTCGGCCTTACCAATGCTCCAAGCACTTTCATGCGTCTAATGAATCAAGTCCTCAAGCCTTTCATTGGAAGGTTTGTGGTGGTCCATTTCGATGACATCTTGGTTTATAGCCAAGGTGAGAAGGAGCATGCTAATCACCTCCAACAAGTTCTTGAAGTTCTCTCCCAAGAGAAGTTATATGGCAACTTGGAGAAGTGTCACTTCTTCACTCCCCAAGTTGTTTTCTTAGGGTATGTTGTTTCGGCCCATGGTATACAAGTGGACGAGAGCAAAGTTCAATCCATCCGGGAATGGCCGGTTCACTTCCTTTATTCACAAAAGTGAGGAGTCTTTCATGGTCTAGCCTTTTATAGGAGTGTTGTCAGAACTTTTAGCACATCATAGGCTCTTTGACGAGATTCTCAAATCAAAGAAAATTGAGTGGAATGAAAAAGGCCCAAGTGAGTATGTGTGGGTGGCAAGGTGAACCAAATCAAAACTCCAACTCAAATAGCCAAATTGGAAGAGAATGAAAGATCGGATGAGAGGGAGAAGGCATTTCACCTAACAAGAAAAAGCGAGATAGAACAAGATCTTGTAATTGAGATAATCCTTCACGGAGCCACTCAATGACTGGACCTTGGGCTAATTCTCTTGTCTTAACCAAGGAATCACTCCAATTGGAAAAGGAAGAGAACCTAGAACACCACTTGAATTTGCCACAATTCAAGATATAGAACTAGGAATTTAGTTGCATTTTTGAGAAACACACTCAAAGTACTTGCATTGCTTTGGAAATTTCTTACCATGCTGAATGAATAGCTTCACGCGCCCCTCCCCTTTTTATAGACTCAGTAAAAGACAATCAAAGGACTCAAATAACTCCTAAACAAGTAAAATAGCTAAGAAAAGTTCTAAGAAAAATGGAAAAGATTCATCATAAAAGGGTGGGGAGAAGGTTACAAGGAATATTCTAGGATTTTTGCAGCTGATACATCAATCTAGAAGCATCTAAAACGTGCACAATATCAGCCACACAAATATATGTAACCTAAGACTCTTCATATTCCTAGCATTAATTCTTGCAACTGCCTCAACTTCAACAGAGCATAACTTCCAAAATACTCGGCCAAATCACGCGTTCTTGGGCTTGTTAGAAAGCCCTGGAAGTCTATTTCCCAGAATGGGCTCATTTGCTCAATTTGGATAAGCGGTTTGAAAGTTATGGCCCAAACAATGCACCTATCTTAGACTGGACTGGATCAACATAACGTATCTTTGAGTGATATTTTGCCCAACCAAATGATGTCCAAATTAAACAAACTTGGGCTTATTTGAAAGCTGAAATCTTAAACTTCAAAACCATGTGGAGCCTCAAGTTGTGGGTCCACTTGAGCTTGTCCAAAAGTGGTCACAAAAAATCGGGTTACGCAGGGATGAATTCAGCCGCCAAAATTTCTAGCAAAGCTTAACCTCTTTTTGAGCTGTGTTCATAGTGTCGTGAGTCTTTGAACTCACTTAATAAGACCAAATAAGCACACTTCCAATCATGATCTTCTTTGACCCTTTTCTTCTTTGAAATTGGACTTGAATAAAAATGATGCATATGGAAATATGCATCATACTCCCCGGGTGGTTTTGAGTTTGTCCTCAAACTCAAAGAGTTAGCAAGCCTCTCAAGAAAGGGGTCACGCTCACAATATGGGAGCTTTTGGGGAAGGAGGTCACAGGGCATCACCTCTAGAGAGATATAGAAGTGATGGATATGTGGTGCAAGTGAACCAAATCAATCTCCAACTCAAATAAGCCAAATTGGAAAGAGAAATGAAAGATGGATGAGATGGATGAAGAACTTCACTACTCAAGAAAAAGGGATAGAACAAGATCTTGTAATTGAGATAATCCTTCACGGAGCCACTCAATGACTTGATCTTGGACTAATTCTCTTGTCTTAACCAAGGAATCACTCCAATTGGAAAAGGAAGAGAACCTAGAACACCACTTGAATTAGCCAAATTCAAGATATAGAACTAGGAATTTTTGAGACACCAATGAGAATCACTCTCAAAGGTGCTTGTATTACTTTGGAAATCTCTTACAATGCTGGATGATTAGCTTCACATGCCCCTCTTTATATAGGCTCAGCAAAAGACAACAAAAGGACTCAAATAACTCCTAACAATTAAAACTAGTAAAATGAAAAGACTAAGATAAATGGAAAGACACATCATAAAAGGGGGTGGGGGAGGTTACAAGGAATATTCTAGGATTTTTGCAGCTGATTACATCAATCTAGAAGCATCTAAAACGGGCACAATATCAGCCACACAAATATATGTAACCTAAGACTCTTCATATTCCCAGCATTAATCCTTGCAACTGCATCAACTTCAACAGAGCATAACTTCCAGAATACTCGGCCAAATCACGCGTTCTTGGGCTTGTTAGAAAGCCCGGGAAGTCTACTTTCCAGAATGGGCTCATTTGCTCAATTTGGATAAGCGGTTTGAAAGTTATGGCCCAAACAATGCACCCATCTCAGACTGGACTGGATCAGCACAACGTATCTTTGAGTGATATTTTGCCCAATCAAATGATGTCCAAATTAAATAAAATTGGGCTTATTTTAAAGCTGACATCTTAAGCTTCAAAAGCACATGGGCCATCAAGTTGTGGGTCCACTTGAGCTTGTCCAAAAATGGTCACAAAAATCGGGTTCCGCAGGGATGAATTCAGCACCAAATTTCTAGCCAAGTTTAACCTCTTTTTGACCTCTTCATAGTGTCGTGAGTCTTTGAACTCACTTAATAAGACCAAATAAGCACACTTCCAAGCATGATCTTCTTTGACCCTTTTCTTCTTTGAAATTGGACTTGAATAAAAATGATGCATATGGAAATATGCATCAGAAGAGGGTGAGGGAAGGATGATAAAACGGGTCATACCTGGTGAGGAGAAGAGGCGGAAGTGAGAAATCTTCTTTGGGGGCAAGGGTTTGGGAAGGTTGAAGGGGGCTAGGTTCATGCTCATCAAATCTTGGAGGTAGGCTCCAATTTACCTCATTATCTACTCCATCATAGGCATCAAAGATGGGAGGTAGATCAAAGTTAACGTCACTATTTTCTTGATAATGGCCATCTCCATTTAAGACAAATGGATAGCTAACTTTTTTTTCTTCCTTCATGGCTGCTTCCCATTCGGCCAAGGTGATGAATTCCTCGTGGGGGCAGTCCGAGAGAGCATGACCAAAGCCTTGACACTTAGAACACCTTTTAGTGCTCATGCTAGAACTCATGGTAGGACTTGATGTGTATGGGGCTGATTTGTGGATGTGTTTGGGTTTCGAAACTTGGTCAAGTAGGCAACCGAGGCTCTGATACCAATTGATGTATATGTGGGTGGCAAGCGAACCAAATCAAACTCCAACTCAAAATAAGCCAAATTGGGAAGAGAAATGAAAGATGGATGAGATGGAGGAAGAATTTCACTACACAAGAAAAAGGAATAGAACAAGATCTTGTAATTGAGATAATCCTTCACGGAGCCACTCAATGACTTGACCTTGGGCTAATTCTCTTGTCTTAACCAAGGAATCACGCCAATTGGAAAAGGAAGAGAACCTATAACACCACTTGAATTTGCCACAATTCAAGATATAGAACTAGGAATTTAGTTGCACTTTTGAGAAACACACTCAAAGTACTTGTATTGCTTTGAAAATTTCTTACAATGCAGAATGAATAGCTTCGCACGCCCCTCCCCTTTTTATAGACTCAGCAAAAGACAATCAAAGGACTCAAATAACTCCTAACAATTAAAACTAGCTAATGAAAAGTCTAAGAAAAATGAAAAGACTCATCATAAAAGGGGTGGGGGAGGTTACAAGAATATTCTAGGATTTTTGCAGCTGATTACATCAATCTAGAAGCATCTAAAACGTGCACAATATCAGCCACACAAATATATGTAACCTAAGACTCTTTATATTCCCAGCATTAATCCTTGCAACTGCCTCAACTTCAACAGAGCATAACTTCCAAAATACTCGGCCAAATCACGCGTTCTTGGGCTTGTTAGAAAGACCTGGAAGTCTATTTTCTAGAATGGGCTCATTTGCTCAATTTGGATAAGCGGTTTGAAAGTTATGGCCCAAACAATGAACCTATCTCAGACTGGACTGGATCAGCATAACGTATCTTTGAGTGAAATTTTGCCCAATCAAATGACGTCCAAATTAAACAAACTTGGGCTTATTTGAAAGCTGAAATCTTAAAATTCAAAACCATGTGGAGCCTCAAGTTGTGGGTCCACTTGAGCTTGTCCAAAAGTGGTCACAAAAAATCGGGTACCGCAGGGATGAATTCAGCGCCAAATTTCTAGCAAAGCTTAACCTCTTTTTGACCTCTTCATAGTGACGTGAGTCTTTGAACTCACTTAATAAGACCAAATAAGCACACTTCCAAGCATGATCTTCTTTGACCCTTTTCTTCTTTGAAATTGGACTTGAATAAAAATGATGCATATGGAAATATGCATCACCAAGCCGCCTTTGAAGATGTCAAGGAGAAGCTCACTAGTGCACCCATACTTGCTCTTCCAAGCTTCTCCAAGATATTTGAAGTGGAGTGTGATGCTTCGGGGTGGGCATAGGGGCGGTCCTATCACAAGAAGGCCGACCATTAGCCTACTTTAGTGAAAAACTCAATGAGGCCAAGCGAAAATACTCAACGTATGACAAGGAGTTTTATGCCATAGTGAGGGCCTTGGAACATTGGAGACATTATTTGGTGGGGGGAGAGTTCATCCTCCACTCGGATCATGAAGCACTCAAGTTCATACAAGGTCAACACAAGCTCAACCCAAGGCATGCTAAGTGGGTGGAATATCTTCAAGCTTTCCACTTTGTGATCCACCACAAATCCGGGCACTTAAACAAGGGTGCGGATGCCTTGTCTAGAAGATATCTACTCCTCTCCTCCCTTGACTCAAGAGTCCTTGGGTTTGAATTGATCAAGGAGTTGTACACCAAGGATGAAGACTTCAAGGAGACCTTTGAAGTATGCTCACGGCACCCCCATGGTCCATTTCACATTGAAGAGGGGTTCTTATTCAAAGGAAACCGGTTATGTATCCCTAAAGGAGGCATTAGGGAGCTTTTGATTAAAGAAGTGCATGGAGGAGCTTTGGCCGGCCACTTTGGCATTGAGAAGACCTCACTCATGTTGAAGGAGCACTACTATTGGCCCAAGATGGTCAAGGATGTTGAGCATTATGTTAAAAGGTGCTCTACTTGTCAACTTGCCAAAAGCCATGTCTTGCCTCAAGGTCTTTACTCGCCCTTACCGGTCCCAAAGGCTCCTTGGGAGGATGTGAGTTTAGATTTCATTACCGGCCTACCAAGGACACAACGGAACAAGGACTCCATAATGGTGGTAGTTGATCGGTTTTCGAAGATGGCACACTTTGTCTCATGCCATACTACCCATGATGCCACTCAAATTGCAAGCCTCTACTTCAAAGAGATCGTGAGGCTCCATGGCATCCCCAAAAGCATGGTGTCCGACCGGGATAGCAAGTTCATGAGCCTTTTTTGGCTCACTCTATGGAAGAAGATGGGCACTCATCTCAAATTTAGCACATCATGTCACCCCCAAACGGATCGCCAAACCGAGGTCACCAATAGGACCTTGGGTACTTTGTTGAGGGTCCTAGCCAAGAAGAGCACAAAGGGTTGGGATGAGTTGCTTAGCCATGCCGACTTTGCCTACAATCGAGTGCCAAGCAAAGCCACCGGTCTTTCTCCATTCCAAGTTGTATATGGTTTCAACCCTTGTACACCTATGGACCTTACACCCCTCCCTACTCCAACCAAGTTTAGTTGGGAGGCTGAGAAGAGAGCAAAGGAAATCCAAGAGCTCCATGCACAAGTGAGGGCTAAAATTGAGAAGTTCAATTATCAGACCAAGGATCGGGTAAACAAGCACCGCAAGGAAGTCCAATTTAAGCCCGGAGATTTAGTATGGATCCACCTAAGAAAGGAGTGATTTCCTAGCAAAAGAAGGTCCAAGCTTCTTCCACGCTCGGATGGCCCATTCAAGATCCTTGAAAAAGTGATGCATATTTCCATATGCATCATTTTTATTCAAGTCCAATTTCAAAGAAGAAAAGGGTCAAAGAAGATCATGCATGGAAATGTGCCTATTTGGTCTTCTTAGGTGAGTTCAAAGACTCGCGACACTATGGAGAGGTCAAAAAGAGGTTAAACTTTGCTAGAAATTTGGTGCCGAATTCATCCCTGCGGAACCCGATTTTGTGCCCACTTTTGGACGAGAGCTCAAGTGGACCCACAATTGAGGGCCCAGTGCTTTTGAAGCTTAAGATGTCAGCTTAAAATAGCCCAATTTTATTTAATTTTGGACATCATGTGATGGTGAAAATATCACCTCAAAGATACGTTGTGGGATCCAGTCCAGTATGAGATAACGGTGCATTGTGTGGGCCTAACTTCAAAACCGCTTATCCAAATATGAGCAAATGAAGCCAATTGGAAACTAAGACTTCCAGGGCTTTATAACAAGCCCAAGAACGGCGTGATGTAGGCCCGAGCTATTCTGGAAGTTATGCTCGTTGAAGTGGATTGGCAGTTTGTAAGGATTAATGTTGGGAATATGAAGAGTCTTAGGTTACATATATTTGTGGGGCTGATATTGTGCACGTTTTAGATGCTTCTAGATTGATGTAATCAGCTGCAAAAATCCTAGAATATTCCTTGTAACCTCCCCCACCCCCTTTTATGATGTGTCTTTCATTTTTCTTAGACTTTTCATTAGCTAGTTTTAATTGTTAGGAGTTATTTGAGTCTTTGATTGTCTTTTGCTGAGTCTATAAAAGGGGAGGGGCATGTGAAGCTAATCATTCAGCATTGTAAGAGATTTCCAAAGTAATTCAAGCACCTTTGAGAGTGATTCTCATTTGTGTCTCAAAAAATTCCTAGTTCTATATCTTGAATTTGCCTAATTCAAGTGGTGTTCTAGGTTCTCTATCTTTTCCAATTGGAGTGATTCCTTGGTTAAGACAGAGATTAGCCCAAGGTCAAGTCATTGAGTGGCTCAGTGAAGGATTATCTCAATTAAAGAATCTTGTTCTATCTTTTTCTTGTGTAGTGAAGTTCTTCACCCATCTCATCCATATTCTTTATTTCTCTTTCCAATTGGCTTATTTGAGTTGAGTTTGATTGGTTCATGCCCACAACATATACATCAAAAAAGTCAATTCCAATCATTACAAGGTGATTGCCCGGTGACTATGGAGTATCCGCACATCAATGTAGCCGATTTGAGGCCCTACTTGAGAAGAAGGCGAAGAGCTACCAAAGTGAGGACAAACTCTGTCCAAGCTGGGGAGGATGATGGGGATCAGCCCCAAGGGGTTCTTATAGCTCAAGAGGTCACAAAGGCTTTCCAAGGATTAGAAATCACTCAAGACACGATCACTTGCATTCTGCCGGGCTCATCCCGCACATGGCCCGACTTTTTGACCTTGGTGACCTGATGACCTGAGGCCTTAAAGCCAAACTTTTGGTATGTCTGGAAAGATTGGAGAGTTAGCTGCCCAATAAATCAAGTTTCAGCCCATTTGGATGTCATTTGCCCATCCAAACCCTTTGTTAAAGCCCAACTGTCCAAAACTGTTTTCCAGGTCAGATTTTGTCCGGTTTTGGGAGCCCATTTTCCCCAACCTAAAGTAACCCTAACAACCTGGAATTTTAACTCCTAGATCCTTTTTTGAATTGGCTAAAAGGGTGGGAAAAGAAACCAGAGTCAAACGTGTCCCAAGGAGGCTAAAAGCAAGGAAACTTCTAAAGCTGCTTTTGGGAAAGTCAGCCTGCACCATCTCACTTGTTCTGTTTATATCTCCTGAACGGCTGCACCAAATGAGCTCCAAAAGTAGTCATATGAAAGAACACTTTCTAAGCTTTCTAATAAGGTATGTTGGAGCCAATTTGGGTAAGTAAGGACGAAGATACAGCTGCTGAAAGTTGTCCCTGCAATCTGGAAAACTGGACAGCAACTGTCAACATCACCTTTTGTACTTTTCTTGCTTTTTGTGCTTCCCTTTTGTCTTGATCCGTTTGGCTTGCATTGTAAACCATGTAATCTGAATTTTGAGGCTCCCTCCTATATAAGGGACCTTTAGGAATGTAAGAAGGCAGCTTTGAATATCATGCAATGAAATCTGAGTGTTTTACTCTCCATTGAAACTCCTAGTTGCTTTAGCTTGTGTTGGCTAGTTCAAGTGGTGATCTTCTAGGTTCCTTTCTCTTGCTTATGGTGGTGATATTCTGTATCCATAAGTGAAGAAGGAATAGCCCAACTTCTCCTCTAAGTGGCGCCTTTGGCTTATCTTAGACAAGAGAGTTGCACACTATCCATCAAGACCGGTTGAGCTCATTGTTCTTTTCGGTTTTTTGCTTGTCCTTGTTTTCACTCTTCCCCATCATACATTCTCATCTTTGACATTCCCATGGTTAACATACATCATCTTGGTATCAGAGCTTAGGCTACCCTCTTGGCCAAGCTTCCACCCAAACACATTTCTCAAACACAAACCACAAAACATCCTTTCTCTATCCGCACGGGACAGAATTGTGGCACGGCCTACCCGTGCTTTAAGGCACGACCGTGCCACCTCTTTTCTGCACTTTTGTCACGGTAGTAACTTGGCACGGGAAGCCCGTGTCCCACGGCACGACCGTGCCACCCCATTCTCAGCCAAATCTCGTGTTTCTCTCCCACAAAGCCCACATATCATGTCTTCTAGCCAAACACCCGAGCAAGTGGCCGAACAAGCCTTAAGAGAAAAGGCCGAAATGGAAGCTAGAGTCAAGTACTTGCAAACTCAACTTCAAAGGCTCATGAAGGAAAGGAGAGACAACTTGAGGGATTCACCTATTCCAAGTGAATCTAGTGACCCGGGTGAAAGTGATTCGGATTTCAACCCTTTTGGGTCACAAGGAAGAGCTAGTAGAGGATCAAGGAGACAAGAAAGGCATCAAGGAGGTGGATTCAACGACTTCAAAGTTGACATCCCCGAGTTTGAAGGCAAGCTTGATCCGGACGAGTTCTTGGATTGGCTACAAACCGTGGAGAGGGTGTTCGACTACAAGGACATCCCGGATGAAAAGAAGGTAAAACTAGTTGCCCTTAAACTTAGAAAGTATGCTTCTACTTGGTGGGCTAATGTTTTATCTAAGAGGGCCAAGAAAGGGAAGGGGAAGATTAAAACTTGGAGGAAAATGAAAGAAAAACTCAAAGAGAAGTTCCTTCCATCTCACTACCTTCAAGAGAACTTTTCTAGACTTCACCATTTGAGACAAGGGTCTTTAAGTGTGGAGGAATATACAAGGGAGTTTGAGCAATTGATCATAAAATGTGACCTTAAAGAGGATGAGGAACAAACTTTGGTGAGGTATCTTTGTGGGTTGGATGAGAAGATAGCCCATATAGTAGAGTTGCACCCATACACCACCCTTGATGAGTTAAGTTCTCTAGCTCACAAGGTGGAACTACAAAAGAAGACTAAGGGAAAGAGTGAAGCCTTTAAACCACAAAATCGTGCCTACACTCCCCAAAGGCCTTCATACACCACGCCAAAGCCCTTTAACCCTCCAAACCCAAAACCTCCTCCCCCTTCGGTCCCCAAAACAGCCCCTCAAATGTCCACAAAACCAAAGGAGACAAGGAGGTGCTTTAGGTGCCAAGGCCTTGGACATATTGCATCCGAATGTCCAAACAAGAGAGTGGTCACCCTAGCCGAGTACCAAGCATCTTTTGAAGAAGAAATGGAAGAAGAAAAGGAGTTGTACTTGAATGAGGCCCTAGAAGAAGTAGAGGAGGGCCCGGATGAAGGTGAACTCTTGGTGGTTAGGCGAGCTTTGAGTGGGTTGGCTACTCAAGATGGGAATGAACAAAGGGAGGCCATCTTTCACACGAGGTGCACCATAGGAGGCAAAGTATGTTCCCTCATCATTGATGGAGGGAGTTGTACAAATGTGGCATCCAAGACCTTGGTGGACAAGCTTCAACTCACGGCATCTCCACACCCTTTTCCATACACCATTCAATGGCTCAATCAAGGCAAAGGTATCCAAGTCTCATCTCGTTGTTTAGTTTCTTTGAGCATTGGAAAGAACTATAAGGATGAAATTTGGTGTGATGTGATTCCCATGGATGCATGTCATGTACTCCTTGGTAGACCGTGGCTCTTTGATAGAAATGTTATGCATGATGGCCGAATGAACACCTACTCCTTCATCCTAGACCACAAGAAAATCACCCTTACCCCCATTCGTCCTTCCCAACTCCTCAAGCCAAAAGAAACCCCACAAAAAGACATCCTACTCACTAACCTCCTCAAGGCCGAAAACCATGAGTATGAGTCATTCAAGGAGTGGCTCCTACTTGGCCTAGGTGAAACCGAAACCGTCACTCACTCCCATCCCCTCCTCATCCCACTTCTCCAAGCCTATAACCATGTGTTTCCGCAAGAAATTCCCCATGGCCTACCCCCTCAAAGAACCATCCAACACAAAATAGACCTCATTCCCGGATCCACCCTTCCAAATAAACCGGCCTATAGAATGAATCCACAAGAAACCCAAGAAATCCAAAGGCAAGTGGATGAACTTTTGGCCAAAGGAATGATTCGGGAAAGCTTGAGTCCTTGTGCCGTTCCGGCCTTATTGGTACCAAAGAAGGATGGAAGCATGAGGATGTGTGTGGATAGTCGGGCTATCAACAAAATCACTATTAAGTACCGCTATCCCATCCCTAGATTGGAGGACCTACTTGATGAGTTGCATGGGGCCACCATTTTCTCTAAGATTGATCTTAGGAGTGGCTACTATCAAATTCGAATCTATGAAGGGGATGAATGGAAGACGGCATTCAAGACCAAGGGGGGACTATATGAATGGTTGGTCATGCCATTCGGCCTTACCAATGCTCCAAGCACTTTCATGCGTCTAATGAATCAAGTCCTCAAGCCTTTCATTGGGAGGTTTGTAGTGGTCTATTTCGATGACATCTTGGTTTATAGCCAAGGTGAGAAGGAGCACGCTAATCACCTTCAACAAGTTCTTGATGTGCTCTCCCAAGAGAAGTTATATGGCAACTTGGAGAAGTGCCACTTCTTCACTCCCCAAGTTGTTTTCTTAGGGTATGTTGTTTCGGCCCATGGTATACAAGTGGACGAGAGCAAAGTTCAATCCATCCGGGAATGGCCGGTTCCTTCCTCTATTCACCAAGTGAGGAGCTTTCATGGTCTAGCCTCTTTTTATAGGAGGTTTGTCAAGAACTTTAGCACAATCATGGCTCCTTTGACCGAGATTCTCAAATCCAAGAAATTTGAGTGGAATGAAAAGGCCCAAGCCGCCTTTGAAGATGTCAAGGAGAAGCTCACTAGTGCACCCATACTTGCTCTTCCAAGCTTCTCCAAGATATTTGAAGTGGAGTGTGATGCTTCGGGGGTGGGCATAGGGCGGTCCTATCACAAGAAGGCCGACCATTAGCCTACTTTAGTGAAAAACTCAATGAGGCCAAGCGAAAATACTCAACGTATGACAAGGAGTTTTATGCCATAGTGAGGGCCTTGGAACATTGGAGACATTATTTGGTGGGGGGAGAGTTAATCCTCCACTCGGATCATGAAGCACTCAAGTTCATACAAGGTCAACACAAGCTCAACCCAAGGCATGCTAAGTGGGTGGAATATCTTCAAGCTTTCCACTTTGTGATCCACCACAAATCCGGGCACTTAAACAAGGGTGCGGATGCCTTGTCTAGAAGATATCTACTCCTCTCCTCCCTTGACTCAAGAGTCCTTGGGTTTGAATTGATCAAGGAGTTGTACACCAAGGATGAAGACTTCAAGGAGACCTTTGAAGTATGCTCACGGCACCCCCATGGTCCATTTCACATTGAAGAGGGGTTCTTATTCAAAGGAAACCGGTTATGTATCCCTAAAGGAGGCATTAGGGAGCTTTTGATTAAAGAAGTGCATGGAGGAGCTTTGGCCGGCCACTTTGGCATTGAGAAGACCTCACTCATGTTGAAGGAGCACTACTATTGGCCCAAGATGGTCAAGGATGTTGAGCATTATGTTAAAAGGTGCTCTACTTGTCAACTTGCCAAAAGCCATGTCTTGCCTCAAGGTCTTTACTCGCCCTTACCGGTCCCAAAGGCTCCTTGGGAGGATGTGAGTTTAGATTTCATTACCGGCCTACCAAGGACACAACGGAACAAGGACTCCATAATGGTGGTAGTTGATCGGTTTTCGAAGATGGCACACTTTGTCTCATGCCATACTACCCATGATGCCACTCAAATTGCAAGCCTCTACTTCAAAGAGATCGTGAGGCTCCATGGCATCCCCAAAAGCATGGTGTCCGACCGGGATAGCAAGTTCATGAGCCATTTTTGGCTCACTCTATGGAAGAAGATGGGCACTCATCTCAAATTTAGCACATCATGTCACCCCCAAACGGATGGCCAAACCGAGGTCACCAATAGGACCTTGGGTACTTTGTTGAGGGTCCTAGCCAAGAAGAGCACAAAGGGTTGGGATGAGTTGCTTAGCCATGCCGAGTTTGCCTACAATCGAGTGCCAAGCAAAGCCATGGTCTTTCTCCATTCCAAGTTGTATATGGTTTCAACCCTTGTACACCTATGGACCTTACACCCCTCCCTACTCCAACCAAGTTTAGTTGGGAGGCCGAGAAGAGAGCAAAGGAAATCCAAGAGCTCCATGCACAAGTGAGGGCTAAAATTGAGAAGTTCAATGATTAGACCAAGGATCGGGTAAACAAGCACCGCAAGGAAGTCCAATTTAAGCCCGGAGATTTAGTATGGATCCACCTAAGAAAGGAGCGATTTCCTAGAAAAAGAAGGTCCAAGCTTCTTCCACGCTCAGATGGCCCATTCAAGATCCTTGAAAAAGTCAATTCCAATGCATACAAGGTTGATTTGCCCGGTGACTATGGAGTATCCGCTACATTCAATGTAGCCGATTTGAGGCCCTACTTTGATGAAGAAGACGAGCTACCAAGTTTGAGGACAAACTCTTCCGAAGCTGGGGGGGATGATGGGGATCAGCCCCAAGGGGTTCTTATAGCTCAAGAGGTCACAAAGGCTTTCCAAGGATTAGAAATCACTCAAGACACGATCACTTGCATTCTGCCGGGCTCATCCCGCACATGGCCCGACTTTCTGACCTCGGTGACCTGATGACCTGAGGCCTTAAAGCCAAACTTTTGGTATGTCTGGAAAGATTGGAGAGTTAGCTGCCCAATAAATCAAGTTTCAGCCCATTTGGATGTCATTTGCCCATCCAAACCCTTTGTTAAAGCCCAACTGTCCAAAACTGTTTTCCAGGTCAGATTTTGTCCGGTTTTGGGAGCCCATTTTCCCCAACCTAAAGTAACCCTAACAACCTGGAATTTTAACCCCTAGATCCTTTTTTGAATTGGCTAAAAGGGTGGGAAAAGAAACCAGAGTCAAACGTGTCCCAAGGAGGCTAAAAGCAAGGAAACTTCTAAAGCTGCTTTTGGGAAGTCAGCCTGCACCATCTCACTTGTTCTGTTTATATCTCCTGAACGGCTGCACCAAATGAGCTCCAAAAGTAGTCATATGAAAGAACACTTTCTAAGCTTTCTAATAAGGTATGTTGGAGCCAATTTGGGTAAGTAAGGACGAAGATACAGCTGCTGAAAGTTGACCCTGCAATCTGGAAAACTGGACAGCAACTGTCAACATCACCTTTTGTACTTTTCTTGCTTTTTGTGCTTCCCTTTGTCTTGATCCGTTTGGCTTGCATTGTAACCCATGTAATCTGAATTTTGAGGCTCCCTCCTATATAAGGGACCTTTAGGAATGTAAGAAGGCAGCTTTGAATATCATGCAATGAAATCTGAGTGTTTTACTCTCCATTGAAACTCCTAGTTGCTTTAGCTTGAATTGGCTAGTTCAAGTGGTGATCTTCTAGGTTCCTTTCTCTTGCTTATGGTGGTGATATTCTGTATCCATAAGTGAAGAAGGAATAGCCCAACTCCTCCTCTAAGTGGCGCCTTTGGCTTATCTTAGACAAGAGAGTTGCACACTATCCATCAAGACCAGGTGAGCTCATTGCTCTTTTCGGTTTTTGCTTGTCCTTGTTTTCAATCTTCCCCATCATACATTCTCATCTTTGACATTCCCATGGTTAACATACATCAGAAAGATGTCCCTTGAATGTCATTGGTCAGCCGCAAAGGGGAGAGGTCACTTTTCGGCTGCTCACATGTCCACTTGCTGCCTATTTTGCTGATTAAGCTTAGGGACAAGTTGATTAAGTTGTAATTATCATTTGTCTTGCTTTCCTTGAAGGATTAGATGTGTTTTGATTAGCCTTAAGCATGCTTGAAGTCAATTAGCTCTAACCGTGGCAATTAGAGCTAGTTAATGCCTTTCCCTCCTAGGAAGGAAAAGTGAGATGCTTGCTAGCTTGCTTAGCTTAGGTGTTTTTGCTGCCTATGTAAGGCCTCTCACGGCCACAAGCAAAAGAACACTTCAGAATTTGATGAATGAAAATTTAGTGAGAGCTTGAAAGCCTCCTCTCAAATCCTTGCTTGCTTATCTTAGTTTAGGCCAAACTAAGTGGTGTTCAAGTGAGTCTTAAACTTGATTAAGTGGTGATTTTGTATCTTAATCAAGTTTAAGGGCCCTAAACTCAAAGGTTGGTGGTGATTTCTGTATCCAATCCAAGGGTTTAGTTTGATCCCAAATCAGTTCATTCCACACGGTTCCTTAATGAAGTTGATTGCTTGATTGTTCAAGGCATTACTTCCACTAAGCCTATCCATCATTCCTCTTCATTATTCCACTCCTCTACCATCATTCACATTCAAATCCCCCATATCCAACTCACCAAAAGCCAAGAAAACCAAATAGAATTGAAAGGCTTCCAAACCGTGCAAAACTAAGCCATTCTAGTACTTTGAGGTAGCAAGTTAGCACGGGGTCCCCGTGCCTCCACACACGGCCGTGCCACTTCCACCCGTAAGCAATCTCAAGTTTTAGCCTTTGCTTGGTGTGAGGTTAAGGTGTATATCCATACCCCTTGCCTTTTACATCAGAAAACCGCCTTTAAGACTAAGGGAGGTTTGTATGAGTGGCTTGTGATGCCATTTGGGCTTACTAATGCCCCTAGCACTTTCATAAGGCTTATGAACCAAGTTCTAAAGCCCCTCATTGGCATTTGTGTTGTTGTCTACTTTGATGATATTTTGGTCTATAGCAAGACCGAAGAAGAGCATGCCCAACACTTGCAACAAGTTTTGGAGATCCTTTCTCAAGAGCACCTCTATGGCAATATGGAGAAATGTTATTTCTTCACCCCTCAAGTGGTATTCTTGGGTTTCATTGTGTCCGCCCAAGGTCTTCAAGTTGATGATAGCAAGATCAAAGCTATCCAAGAATGGCCTACTCCTACATCTATCACTCAAGTAAGGAGTTTCCATGGCCTAGCATCATTTTACCGGAGATTCATCCGAAATTTCAGCACCATTGTGGCTCCTAGGACCGAGGTAATTAAAGGCAAAGAATTTTCTTGGAACGAGCAAGCACAACAAGCCTTTGAAGAGATCAAGAAGAAACTCACTAGTGCTCCCGTCCTAGCCTTGTCTGATTTTGCCAAAGTTTTTGAAGTTGAATGTGATGCATCCGGGGTAGGAATTGGAGCTGTCCTATCTCAAGAGAAGAGACCCATTGCCTTCTTTAGTGAGAAGCTCAACGATGTCAAAAAGAAGTACTCCACCTACGACAAGGAGTTTTAGCTATCATTAGAGCATTGGGGCATTGGCGTCATTATCTTGTTGGAGGAGAATTCATTCTCCATTCTGATCATGAGGCTCTCAAGTACATTCAAGGACAACACAAACTCAACCCTAGACATGCTAAATGGGTAGAGTATTTTCAGTCCTTCCATTTCACCATCCAACATAAGGCGGGGACTCTCAACAAAGGAGCCGATGCACTCTCTCGCAGGTACTTGTTCCTCTCCACTTTGAGCACTAAAGTACTTGGTTTTGAGATTGTGAAAGACTTGTACTCCAAAGATGATGATTTCAAGGATATTTTTGAGAAGTGTTCTAAGCATCCCCATGGGTTGTTTCACTTTGAAGATGGGTTCCTATTTAAAGGCTCACGCCTTTGCATTCCTCAATGCGGATTTAGAGAGCTCCTTATCCAAGAGCCACATGGAGGAGCCCTAGCCGGCCATTTCTGATGTATATTTTCAAGGGGATCATTATCATTCTTTAAACTCAACTTCAAGCGAGGTAAGTTTCAAACAAGTTCATGCATGGCAGGGCTCCTCTTTGGTTCCAATATTTGAATTTCGTGACAAAAGACACTTTATGGAGTTCTATTTGAACGTCAAAGTGCCTTTTCCAAACGGGTTTTCCAAATGGGGATCAAGAGTACCTTGCATTTCAATGATGGAGATCATCATGAACGGCCCAAAGACCATCAAGCCTAGCCCAAGGAGGACTCACTCAAGCTTCAAGAAGTCAAAGAAGTTGCAAAACTTTGCCGGAAATTGGCGTTCATGCCCGAAGAGGTAATGCCGCCTTCATCCCGAAATTTCCCGATTTTTGTGTGCACTTTTGGCCTAACTAAAGTGGTCCCACAACTTGACGCTCCACATGGTTTTGAAGCTTAAGATGTTAGATTTAAAATAAGCCCAATTTTATTTAATTTGGACGTCATTTGATTGGGCAAAGTAGCACTCAAAGGGAAGTTGTCCTGCTCCAGTCCAGTTCTGATATAGGTGTAACGTTCGGACCATAACTTTTGATCTACCTATCCAAATTGAGCAAATGAGCCCATTCTGGAAAATAGATTTCCAGGGATTTCCAACAAGCCCAGAATCACCGGATTTGGACATGTGTGCTGAGAGTTATGCGCAGTTGAAGTGGAGGCTGCAGCAAGGATTAAATGCTGGGCAAATGAAGAGACTTTGGTTACATGACATCACGTGGATGACATCATGCACGACTTGGAGTGTTCTAGATGGATGTTTTCAGCTGATTGGAAGCCTAGAATATTCTTTGTACCCTCCCCCACCCCTTTATGTTGAGTCTTTTCCATTTTCCAAGCCTTTTCAATTTTCTAGTTTTAATTGCTAGGAGTTTTTAAATCTTTTGGTTATCTTTGTTCAGCCTATAAATAGGTGGGTTATGTAGTTGCATTTGAATTCAGAGTTGTAAGCTTTTCCAAGAGTAGTACAAACACCTTGAGAGTGATTCTCAAAAGTATTCCAAATCCCTAGTTCTATATCTTGAATTTTGGCAAGTTCAAGTGGTGTTCTAGGTTCTCTTCCTTTTCCAATTGTGATGTATGTAGCCTAGGGGATGCCAAGAATGAAGATAAAAGATGGGAAAGATAGAAAACCAAACCAAGCAAAAACAAGTAGCTCTAACCGGTTTTGGAAGATAGAATGCACCCCTCTTGTCTAGGATAAGCCAATGGCGCCACTACAGACGAGAAGTTGGCTATTTCTCCTTCAACTTATGGATCAGAATTAATCACACCACCATAAGGCAAGAGAGAACCTAGAAGAAACCGCATTCACAGCCAATTCAAGCTAAAGCAACTAGGAATTTCAAAGAGAGAGTAAACACTCACTTTCTTTTGTATTTCAAATTCAAGCTGCCTTCTTACATTCCTAAAAGCCCCTTATATAGGAGGGAGCCTCAAAATTCAGATTGAAGGGTTACAAGCCAAGCCAATTCGGACCAAGATAAAAGAGGAAGCACAAAAAGCAAGAAAAGTACAAAAGGTGATGTTGACAGTTGCTGGCGGCTTTCCAGTTTTGTAGGGGTAAGAACGGTGGCACTACTGGTCTTACGGGGTACATCAATCCTACAGGTGATCGTAGGAGTCCTTTTGCAGGTCGCTAGCCTTAGGGGGGGTCGTCTATGATGTACAATTCCAAAGTCTGCTAGGTTCTTTCTCCCTGAACAAAAGGCTTTAACCTGCAAGGTCCTTAGGTTTTCGAAAGGAAATAGTCTAATTGCTTCTAGCTCTTTCTCTACCAACCTTGAATACGTCTGCTCACTCCATTATGGGGCACGAGGAGCAAATCGTATTTTTAGAGGCAAAGATGAATGTAGAGTTAAGGCTTTCCAATCGTTCGATTCAAATCATATATTCCTTAAACATTGGATTAAAATCACCAAAGCATATAAACGAAACAACTTTCAATTGAGCTAACACTTATTTCATGCACGACAATACGAATCACTCGGCCTATACCTTAACAAATGGTTCTCTCATCCAACCATTCAGCTTACTGAAGCCGCACCTAACTAGTGAAACGCGCAAACATTCACATAAAACTCACATTTGCACACAAGGCAGACATATGTCACATAACCATACAGTGTTCCTAGGTGATTATATGAAATGCAAGACTCAGGTTGCGGCCTATGGTCGCAGGACCTTTGCTCTGATACCATCAATGTAACAGCCCCAGCCCCTAGGCCAGAAGCGTTACGCTTTCCTAACTTCTTACTTAATTCCTGGGACGAAACGGACAGAGTTTCCTCCTAAAAACCGACCATTTCCAGGCTAAAAGCCTTACAATAAGTCCCTGTAAAACAACGGAAGCGTAAACATTTAAAACATAACTCAACGGCCACACGCTGGAGTTCATAACTCAACGAGCCACTCGCTCGGAGTACACCAAATAGATTGACTCATGAATAAAGAAGAAATGGAAGATACAACTCAACGGTTGACAAAACCGGAGAATTAAGATTTACATCTCAAAACATAGCTAAATTAAACCAAGAAGACATCTAACTAACTTGATGGTTGGCTCAGACGGCCATACAGAGCGACCTTTTTTATACCATATGCATTACATGAACTAGAATAATTGCTTACAGACCTTTATAAACTAAGAATACATTTGATGTATGTAGCCTAGGTGATGCCAAGAATGAAGATAAAAGATGGGAAAGATAGAAAACCAAACCAAGCAAAAACAAGTAGCTCTAACCGGTTTGGAAGATAGAATGCAAGCCTCTTGTCTAGGATAAGCCAATGGCGCCACCTAGAAGAGAAGTTGGGCTATTCCTCCTTCACTTATGGATACAGAATTGAATCACCACCATAAGCAAGAAGAGGAACCTCGAAGAACACCACTTGAACTAGCCAATTCAAGCTAAAGCAACTAGGAATTTCAAAGAGAGAGTAAACACTCACTTTCTTTGTATTTCAAATTCAAGCTGCCTTCTTACATTCCTAAAGGCCCCTTATATAGGAGGGAGCCTCAAAATTCAGATTACAAGGGGTCCAAACCAAGCCAATCGGACCAAGACAAAAGGGGAAGCACAAAAAGCAAGAAAAGTACAAAAGGTGATGGTGACAATTGCTGGCAGCTTTCCAGTTTTGCAGGGTCAACTTTCTGCAGCCATATCTCCCTTTCTACTTACCCAAATTGGCTCCAACATACCTTAATAGAAAGCTTAGAAAGTGCTCTTTCATGTGACTACTTTTGGAGCTCATTTGGTGCAGCCGTTCAGGCGTTATGAGCAGAACAAGTGAGATGGTGCAGTCTGACTTCCGAAAAGCACCTTTAGAAGTTTCCTCTCTTTTAGCCTCCTTGGGGCACGTTTGACTCTGGTTTCTTTTCCCACCCTTTTAGTCAACACAAAAAGGGAACTAGGTTTCAAAATTCCAGGTTGTTAGGAGTACTTTAGGTTAGGGAAATTGGGCTTCCAAAATCGGGTACAATCTGGCCTGGAAGAACAGTTTGGGCAGTTGGGCTTTAACAAAGGGTTTGGGTGGTCAAATGACATCCAAATGGGATGAAACTTGATTTATTGGGCAGATAACTCTCCCATCTTTCTAGGAACACCAAAATTTTGGCTTTAAAGCCTCAGGACATCAGGTTACCAAGGTCAGAAAGTCGGGCCATGCGCAGGATGAACCCGGTAGAATGCAAGTGATCATCTCTTGATTGATTTCTAGTCCTTGGAAAGCCTTTATGACCTCTTGAGCTAGAAGAACCCCTCGGGGCTGATCCCCATCATCCCCCCCAGCTTGGAAAGAGTTTGTCCTCAAACTTGGTAGCTCTTCTTCTTCATCAAAGTAGGGCCTCAAATCGGCTACATTGAATGTAGCGGATACTCCATACTCGCCGGGCAAGTCAACCTTGTATGCTTTGGAATGGATCTTTTCAAGGATCTTGAATGGGCCATCTGAGCGTGGAAGAAGCTTGGACCTTCTTTTGCTTGGAAATCGTTCCTTTCTTAGATGGATCCATACTAAATCCCCGGGCTTAAATTGGACTTCCTTTCGGTGCTTGTTCACCCGTTCCTTGGTTTAATCATTGGACCTCTCGATTTTAGCTCTCACTTGGGCATGGAGCTCTTGGATTTCCTTTGCCCTTTTCTCACCCTCCCAACTAAACTTGGTTGGAGTAGGGAGGGGTGTGAGGTCAATAGGAGTACAAGGGTTGAACCCATAGACAACTTGGAATGGAGAGAGGCCCGTGGCTTTGCTTGGCTATAGGCAAACTCGGCATGGCTAAGCAACTCGTCCCAACCCTTTGTGCTGTTCTTGGCTAGGACCCTTAACAAAGTACCCAAGGTCCTATTGGTGACCTCGGTTTGGCCATCCGTTTGGGGGTGACATGATGTGCTGAATTTGAGATGAGTGCCCATCTGATGGAGACCATCGTGAGAAGCCCAAGGACCATCAAGCTCAGCCCAAGGAGGACTCACTCAAGCTTCAAGAAGTCAAGGAAGTTGCCAAACTTTGCCGGAAATTGGCGTTCATACCCGAAGAGGTAGTGCCGCCGTCATCCAGAAATTTCCCGCTTTTTGTGTGCACTTTTGGCCTACTTAAAGTGGTCCCACAAGTTGAGGCTCCACATGGTTTTGAAGTTTAAGATTTCAGCTTTCAAATAAGCCCAAGTTTGTTTAATTTGGACATCATTTGATTGGGCAAAATATCACTCGAAGATACGTTATTGGCTATCCGTCCATATGCATCATTTTTATTCAAGTCCAATTTCAAAGAAGAAAAGGGTCAAAGAAGATCATGCATGGAAATGTGCCTATTTGGTCTTCTTAAGTGAGTTAAAAGACTCGCGACACTATGGAGAGGTCAAAAAGAGGTTAAGCTTTGCTAGAAATTTGGTGCCGAGTTCATCCCTGCGGAACCCGATTTTTTGTGACCACTTTTGGACAAGCTCACGTGGACCCACAACTTGAGGGTCCATGTGCTTTTGAAGTTTAAGATTTCATCTTTCAAATAAGCCCAAGTTTGTTTAATTTGGACATCATTTGATTTGGCAAAATATCACTCAAAGATACGTTGTGCTGATCCAGTCCAGTCTGAGATAGGTGCATTGTTTGGGTCATAACTTTTAAACCGCTTATCCAAATTGAGCAAATGAGCCTATTCTGGAAACTAAACTTCCCGGGCTTTCTATCAAGCCCAAGAACGCGTGATTTGGCCGAGTATTCTGGAAGTTATGCTCTGTTGAAGTTGAGGCAGCTGCAAGGATTAATTCTGGGAATATGAAGAGTCTTCGGTTACATGTGATTGTGTTGCTGACATTGTGCACGTTTTGGAGCCTTCTAGATTGGTGTAATCAGCTAAGAAATCCTAGAATATTCCTTGTAACCTCCCCCACCCCTTTTATGATGTATCTTTCCATTTATCTTAGTCTTTTCATTTTACTAGTTTTAATTGTTAGGAGTTATTTGAGTCCTTTGGTTGTCTTTTGCTGAGCCTATATAAAGGGGGGGCGTGTGAGCATTGTAGATCAGATTTCTAAGGCATTTTCAAGAGTAATTCAAGCACCTTTGAGAGTTATTCTCATTTGTGTCCCAAAAATTCCTAGTTCTATATCTTGAATTTGGCTAATTCAAGTGGTGTTCTAGGTTCTCCTTCTTTTCTTTGGAGTGATTCCTCAGAAGAGTGAGGGGAATTAGCCCAAGACCTAGTTGTGAGTGGCTCCGGAAGGATTATCTCATACACAAAGTCTTGCACTATCCATCTCTATCCTGTTTGGTGATATTCTTCATCTTTCCCATCTTTCTCTCTTTTCATGTTGCTTAGTTTGATTTGAGTTTGATTTGGATCACTTTCCACCCACACATACATCAATTGGTATCAGAGCCACGGTTCTTAAGTGACCCACTTCACACCCAAATACATCCCAAAAAGCCAAAACACAAAAACAAAAAAGAAGCACAAAGCGGCAAACCCATTCCCGAAGTCCAGAAATTTCGCACGGTGCCCCCGTGCCATACCACACGACCGTGCCCTCCCTCCTATTCTCCAAAACAGCCTTTTTCCTAGCTTAAACACATAACCCACCTACAAAGAACCCTTAAGCATTTATCCATCATGATTTCTCTTGGGAACTTGCAAAAAGAGATTGCTTTGATTGAAAAGGAGATGGTCATCCTTGAAACTCCAAAGTTTCGGGGCCAAAAAGAAGATTTTCCTTACTGGATTTCCAAAGTGGATCAAGTCTTCACTCGCTACAATATTGACGAGCAAGAGAAGTTTAAGGTTGTTATCGAGAAGCTCCGAGGCCATGCGCTTGAATGGTGGGAAAATGATGTATATGTGGGGGGGTAAGTGAACCAAATCAAACTCAAATAAACCCAAATAAGAATTGAACCAAAGTAAAGAGAAAATGGAAGGTAGATTGAGATGGGATGAAAATAATAACAAAAAAGAACAAAGGATAAACAAGACCTTGCACTTGAGATAATCCTTCACGGAGCCACTCAAGGACTTGATCTTGGGCAAATCCTCTCGTCTTCACCAAGGAATCTGATGTAAGTCCAAGGGAAGGATAGCAACCCAAGTTAACTCACGTCGAAGGAAGCTAGAAATCAAGCAATTTCTCACGGCCAAGAGTGGCACGGCCGTGCTTGATGGCACGGGGTGACCGTGCCAATTCACTGCCTAGCTTGCCTAGGAAAGCTCTTCTTCACGGTTTTGTGATAGCTTTGAAGGTTTTTGAAAGTTCGATGCAATCAGCTATGTCAAGGCTTGATTTTGTGTGGATAAGAGGAATCAAAGGAGTAAGGAAGTGAGGGAAGTAAAGGAGGATAAAAAGACACTAAGAAGAACAAAGGTAATTCATGGTTTAAGAGGGGTGAAACCAAGAACTAGTTTGTGAACTTCAAGAGTGTTTAATGAAACTTGGATAGTTCTAAGCTAGATGATTAGATAAGATACACCACTAATCATTTAGCTTAGGGCCCTCAATCTTGGATTAGGATAAGATTCACCCCCTAACCAAAGATTGAGACTCACTTGATCACCACCTTAATCGGCCACAATTAAGGATAAGCAAGTTAAGTGTTTAGGAAATCACAAGACACAAAGTCTTTTCTGTCTACTGAAAATTCAACTCTATTCCTTCAAAATGAACATACAAGGCTTTATATGGCCTTGAGAGTACACAAATGAGCTTTCCTTCCAAGGGAGGAAAGTCATTAAACTTGCTAATCACTTCCTAACACACGGTTTACTCTAATACAAACCAAAAACTGAAAGCTTACTTTACAAAGCACTTAAATTATCTTCCTAAACCTTTCCTATGCATTAAGGAATGTAGATGACTCATTTTCCCAGCTAGAAAGGTAAGAGTGCATGGCTAGCCACCTCAAAAGGACTGAAGAATGCATGTGTTCCATGTCATGCTTGAGTGGTCAAATGAGGGCTTGCAAAATGGTGATGTTTTACTTGCTCCACGTGTCTCTCTCTCAAGTAGCTGAGTGGTGCTTGATCAAGCAGCTCAAAATGACCTGCTTGGCAGCCTTCCACCTTAAGCAAACCCCTTGAAGGAGAAAAACCACCAAGCTAAGCAACCGGGTGTCAAGCAGCCAGTTTCTGCCTCCACTTGCAACGCATGTTTGACACCTCAAATGATGACTATTTGCTACGTTTCTTACATGGTTGGAAACCTCAAAATGTCTAGTTTACCCTCCATTTGGAATCGTAGCATTTGGACGTCATTTGCCCCCTGAACAA
>JAKOGI010002766.1:5000-72500 GCA_029747015.1 Carnegiea gigantea
AAAAAAAAAAAAAAAACAATCAGAGTGCGTATGAGGGTTCAAACACGCGACCTTGAGGAACCGCCAAAGCAAACGCACACATTGAACCACTGGGCTAAAGGCAACTTCATGTAACCATTTGCCGTATCTTGTATTTATATTAAACTTTTAATTTTTTAAATTTTTACCACATATTAATTTATTTTCTCTGGTGAGGAGTATTGGATGATTTCACTGACACCATGGTGGATCCGCCCCTGCTTTTGTGAGGGGTTTTGACTCTCACAAACTATGAGTGACAGAAAGAGAGAGGGAGAGGGAGAAAGAGAGAGAAATGGTAAATATTGACATTTAAAGTGATGAGGTTTGGGAGATGAAAAGGTCTTTACTAGTTGGGGGGGATAAAGAGAGGATTTTCGTTTTTTTTTTGTTTTTGACTTTCATTTATTACTCAAGGCAAAAAATAAATCAAAATCCAAAGAACACAGATTATAGTTTGTTGTTAGGGCCCTCAATGGTAGTTTTTAACTAAGTTAAATAATTAATAGTACCTTTAGATTACAAAAAGAATCAGTGGCAAAATCAAATTTTTTAAAAACTTTTGTAGCAATATCTTCAAATTGAATAGTATCAATTTTTGATTTTAAAAAATTGAACAACAATGATTTATTTTATTTTACTTCTCCTAAGGCTAAATTTCTAAATAACTGCGTGTTCCTCCCCCCAGCTGGGGGCATTTTGTCATGTTGTATGGGCCCATCATGCAGGATAAGCCCAAAGCTATTAGACTTGGCCGACGCCCAACTTCCCTTTTTCTTTTTTTCTTTTTTTTTGGCTTTAATTTTTTGTTTGTATGCTGTTGAGTGCAATGAGAGTATGAGAAATGCATCTTATAAAATAGATGCTTTGTCCTCGTGGCAAAAGACCAAAAAAAATCATTCGAGTTTTAGTGTGCAGCTTTGTGGAATTTTGAGTTAATAAAAACTCAACTCAAACTTTGTCCAAGTCCAACTATTTGTTTTATATATTTTTTTTTAGTGAACACAACTTTGTAATTTGGAAGTATTGGTGTAAAAAGATGCTGCAAGCGCAAGGTGTCAACTTGTAGTATGATCGAGTAAATACAGATTGCTCCCATGAAGATATAGTGTCAATCCATAACACTTCGTCACTAACTATTTCTAACAGAAAAGCTACTAAGACTCATTAACTAACTTAAAGTCAATTGATCACTACCTAAACTAAATTAAAAAGAACAAAAACTGGGAAGAAAAGGACAATGACAATAAGGTTACTAGCACCATTTGATAAAGGTTAATGAAAATTTGGTGCCAAATTGAAGATCCAACATAGTAGAACGTGTATGTTGCGCATCCAAAAAGCTAAATTGACAAATAAAAATGAAAAATTAAAAAACCAATTCTAGTGCTTTTAACAATTAGAATAATGCCAAAAGGAATAAAGGACCAGACCATGAAAAACACTACAAGACGTCGGAGAAAATATGAAAATGAAAGAAAGAGGGGGAAGGGAGATGAACGAAGCAAAGAAAATTAAATTAAATTAAATTAAACAAAAATGGGAAGACACAAGCTGTCAAGGAGAGAAGGTTGCAAAAAGAAAATTAAATTAAATCTTTATATAATTAATGCAAAAATGTATAAGCAGTTGAGAAAGCTTTTCTCCTCAAATTCTAAAATCTCAAGCAATAGTGCCTATAAATCCTTGATCATTCTGCAATATAAATCTTAGCCATTGAGGTCCTGAGTACTAGGGATGGCAATGGGGCGGGTACGGGGCGGGTTGAGCCGTACCCTTATCCATACCCGTTTTTAAAAATCGTACCCATACCCGTACCCATACCCATCGAGTATTAAAAAATAAAACCCATACCCATATCCATCGGGTTTTGCGGGTTTGCGGGTTTTATTTGGGTTCACATAGAAAATGAAAATTAATACCCATATGAAACCTATATCCAAGTACGATATATGTTTTTGTCATTACAAGATTGTAAAGTTGTGACATTTTGGGAACATATTGTTTAGAAATCTAAAATCAAATACATTATTAACTAATTTTTTGTTAGAACAGTTTGGATTAAACTTAAACCGGAAAAATATTAATCGAAAATAATTTTCTTTCTTATTATAAAAACGGGTACGGGTAGGGTATGGGTATGGGGCGGGTGAGGGCTATATCCATACTCGTACCCATATCCATACCCATTTTTCAATACCCGCTCCATAACCATTTAAAATTCATTTTCATCACTCATTTGGGTTTTAAATGGGGCGAGTTTTGCGGGTTTTAAATGGGTACAGGTTTTGTTGCCATTCCTACTGAGTACATTAGGTCTCAGGTTTAATTATCCCTCCCTTTATTGTATAGTACTGCCTTTGTTGCTCATTTGAAACCAAAAAAAAAAAAATTATAAATCTTACCCTTTAGATTATTTTTAGTTTTTTTTGGGGAAAAAATTCAATCTCATACTTGCCTCAATATTACAACTCCCGTAGCCCTCTTTCTTCAGTTAAACCATTGCTGCACCACCCATAACTATTTTTTATCTCATCAATTTCCATAGGCCAATAGGTCATATAGTTAAATTTTTTTTAAAAATAAAAGATCACCCAATAAATTATATATAAACTTGAAAATGTTAACATTTTTGGAAATAAATATTGTTTGCAGACAAAATTATAAAAACAAACCATATTCAACATTGAAAACATCAACATCAATTCTTGTGCATATAGTAAAAAGATAATAATGAAGTTCATTCTTAAGAAGAATAAGTAACTACGTTTAAATTATTTTGTGGAGGATAGAAAACTTTAGCTACATTTAGAAGTTATATCTATGAATTCTAAGAGTGAAAAGTAAAATAATTTATAAGTAGTACATAGAGTAAAAATTAGAAGATATGTTTTATTTGTTTGGAGTTTACTACTATATTGTAAATGATAATTTTAATTAGTTTTAATATTTAAATATTAAGATTAATTATTTCTAATACAAGAAATGACTTACCTTTATTATTCGACAGATAATTCCTTTTTTTTTTTACTATAACATAGGATTGTTTTCCTATTAAAAAAAAGAAGAAAAGGACATAATTAATTTTTAATATTTTATTTCTAAAAAAGAGAAAATAATAGCTATCTATAGTACTTATCCTGTGAATTTTTATAATAAAAGTAACTACAACATATTACATGAAGATTATATAACAATGTATACAATTGCATTATTGATCAATAGAGTTGCATTACACAGAAGGAAAAGCTCTTAAAACTCCTAACATTAGGATTTTAGAAATTCCAATACATAAATATTGATCCCCAGTGTTACGAAAGACCAATAGTTCAAGCACTTAGATTATATTTCAACATGTGTAAGTATTAAACTACATGTTAGTAGGAGCAGTTTAAAATCTCGATAAACATATGAATATTAAATCAAAGAGCACATTAAACCCTAAACCCAAAACAATAGTTTTAAACCCACAAGGTATAAATCTTCAAATTAACCGTAAATCTTAAAACACTTGAGACTTACACCCTAACCTAGCTTTGCATAGGATCGCTTTAAAAAAAAAAAACAAATTATAGGATCATATTAATGATAGTCTTTTTGACTTTTTCGAGTTTTAAAAATAAGATATAAGGAAAAAAATAGTTTCAAATTTTAAGAAGATAAGAGTTAAATCTATAACAAAATCTTTAATGTTTTACTCTTTTTGGGTATTAGTTATTGTGCATTGTTTCATTTAATTTTAATTCTACCCCCTTCTTAATATTTTGCTCTATGTATATATCCAATTATCTATATCGTATTTTTTATTGTATAATTTTATCATATTATCATTGCTATACATTATGTATTTTTTAAAATTTACAACATCTCTATCCAAATTCATACTTAATATCCTCATGATGTGCTTTTGAGGGATTGAATATATTAATTTTTCTATTAAAATAGAAGATTATGATAAGAATAATTTTTTACTATTTATATTGTTAACTGAAATTAATTATTTAGATTATCAAATTATTTCTTTTGCATTTTAGAACTACTTATACCTAAGTTATATTTTAAAATTCAATAATTAATATAAATTGAAACAACGCCACCCAAAAATGCACTTTATTCTCTCTCCCATCCCATTTGCAACTGACTAACATCTCTCTCCCTCCTCATCTGTTCTGGTTAACAGATTGACCACAAAAATCAAAATTCAAATCCCTTGGCCTCCTATGCCATGATTAATCGCGTATGTTGCTTGCCATCTCAATTTTGACTCTAAGTCAGCGAATCTTTGACTACTTTTGTTAGTCATCTATTTTTTTGTCTATTTAATTTAGTTTAACACTCTAAATTGGTGTTTAATTTTTGCTGATTAGGGTTTTTACCCCCGTTCTTTTCAAGTTAGGTACTAATGTGTCATCCCCTCCTTGAGTATGCTTACCTATTTTTTTTCCCCAGTATGTTTAATTTCATGTGCACAAGATTGAAACATTGTAAGGGAAATGGTTTAATCTTTTTTCTAATTAAGTAATAATTTAGTGAATATGTTCTTTAATTTGATTTTCTCTATTTCTGATTTGTGGTTACAGTCATGGATGCAGCTCTCGATCCTATGTCTATGGTTTGCTAAATGCTGGGTAATAACGTGGATAATACTATTATTTTTTTATTCAACCTTGCAGATATGCTTAGTTATATTATCTATTCTTATTTAAAGATTTGAATATTCTAAGTTTTTTATGCTATTGTTTGTTATGTGACACAGTCACAAGGGATGATGAATATCATGTGTCTGACTTCACGTAGTCCCTTATTGTTTGTTAGACCCACTATTCTAGGCATGGGATTCGCTATTTGCAAGAAAGACTCTCCAATTGTATTCGCTATTTGCAAGAAAGACTCTCCAATTGTATCGGGGTAATTGTTTTCAATCTAGGTTTGATTAGTGACGTCACTCTTGATTTGGTGAATTAGGGTATATTATGTCAATTTGTGTATCTTTACTTGTGGTTTATTTATTTTTAACTTTGATTCATGTTGTTAATCATGATTTGGTCATTGTACAAACTTAACAACAATTGATCAATTCTCACATGCCTCCAATCACAAGGAATTTCGGTTTTTCTTATGGTGCATGTTGTAAATTGATTTTTAATTTTTCTAATTTTTTGGGACTAATTTTTTAAAAGCTAGTTTGATACATTCAATTTTCTTCAGAAACCATATTGTATTAGGCTCCATAGTTGTTCTTTAACCCCTCTTTTTCCTTTTTGTTTGAAACGCGTGGCGCTTGCTACACTATATCAACAAGAGTAACAAGAGATGATAGATGACATATCAATTGAAAGAGGTCAACTATGGTTAAGATATGAGTTCACTACATTCTCAGTCTCATAATCAATTTGTAAATTTTGGTCTGTTTGTTAGTTATGGTTTAATTTTAGTGTTCTTCTATTGCCATGTTTATGTCTCTTTTTTTTCTATTGGTGTTGCTCATTTGGGAAAGCATATGTGCACCCCCTCTTTTCTTCCGTTATGTCAATTTGAGATGCCGAAACTATATTGCATGTATCTTTCATTCAGACTCTGTATTTAATTACATAAATTGATATATGGAATACTTTATAATTTTAGGGGTAACATTTCATTTGGGATAAGGTGGTTGTCCTTTTAAGGTTGAGATTGTGAATGATAGTTGAGAATTTTTATACTTCATTCTAATGTGCCAAACTGAACATTTAATTGCCAATTGTACCTTGGAAAGGTATTTCAAAATTATGAAATTTATGGATTGTTGTTTTCTATAGGTTTCGTTTTTCGCTAATAATGTTTTTGGGATGTAGAACTGCTCTTCGCTTTTCTATATGATGTACTTTTTGATTATTTTTTGTCCATAATATTTGAAATTTAAAGGCTATCTTTGTTTATTCTTTTACTTGGATTTTTCATGGCAGATTGCTTGTTCTATTCCCACTACTCAGAGCATCAGCCAACTAATGCTTGCACTGGAAGAGTCTCCCAGTGCCACACAAAATAATGATTTGCAAGGACACCACAACAAAGATTATGGCCTATGGTATTATTGTCTGTTAATGTTATTACTTATAACCATTGTTTTATCAAGCATCATTTTTTGTCCCTGAAATTTCAGGGTAACTATTATTTTGATTCTTAGAGTTGGATTTTGTGAAGCTGCTCCACCTCCTCAGAGTATCCCCCTTTTGCAGTGCAAGGTAATTAATGTTTACGCATGTAGTTGTTTCACCTCATCAGAGTTTCTCCCTTTTGCAGTGCAAGATCATGTTTGATGCAAACTGCATCTTCCTTTTTGGGGGGGGGGTTGGCTTCAATTGCAAAGCAATCATATGAGCATTCATTTTTTGGTAGTTGTATCTTAATTTGCCTTTTTATGTTAGGAAAAAAATGGGTCAAACGCATTGTGATGGTTTGAATATGGTTGTCGTGTATCTATACTTAATTATATGTCAACATCATGGTCAAAATTATTATCTGGGTTCAGGTTACCGGCCAAAGAATGTGCTAGATGCATCTCTTCAAGGTGGAGTGAGGAGAGTGAAAATGGGTTATGGCAACAAGGGTGGGAGCAGCAATGGGAAGTTTATTATTGCCCTTGCTCACATAATTATCACCTATCTGTCATGCAAAATCAATTTAGTTGCCATCTCTATCACCTCAAGAGTAGGGTTTGGGATATTGAGGGGGCGGGGGGATTGGGAAATTAGTCACTACAAGGTGGGGAATTGGTAGTAGGAGTAGGAGAAACTGGTTGACCGATGTTCTTCTCACATTTGAGGTCTTCCTCGACCCCCTTCTTTTATCTTCTTTTATTTTGTTTTTTATTACTAATACTACAGTAAAATTCTTTTTCTAAAGGTCCTAAAATTTAGGTATCTTGGTGGGGTTTAATTGACATATTTGAATCATTTTTATCAAACATTTTGTATTGGAAGCTATGAGGTGGTGGATGGACATTGACATCAATGTTATAAACATTAGCTAAGGTGGGTGGAAGTAGAAGTAGAAGGTGTTGAAGTCATCATGCATATATCACCTCCAATCCCAACTTCGAATGAAGTGGCATTTCATTACAGAACAAGCTGCAAACCAAGGTGTTGAAGCCTGAAGTATCCTAACATGATGAATCCTATTCTATTAGACTTTTGCTCCATTCACACTCCGGTGAAGACATGAATGTAGATCCTCTCCCCCCCCCCCCCCCCCAGTTGAGTGCACGAATGTAGGTAATCAAGTGCACTTGCCATGCTTTTTAGGATGGTTGAGGTATATGAATGTTGTTACCTTGTACTTATAGGTTTTGTGGTATATTTGGTTTATTTTTAAGGATGGCTAAAGTAAATGAATGTTATTATCCAACTTAACTGATGTGATGCATTCATAAATCCTTAAAGAGGAGAAAAACATGGATTCAGTGTTGGTTTTTTTTTTAATCCACTCCTTTTACTAAACATTTGTATGTGATGATGGCCTTTAGAAACTCTTTAATTAAAATGAGTAACTTTTCATAGGAAGAATTTCAGGCAATATTGTGCGTTTAAATCCAAAATGGGGTTTGCTATTACATAGCTTCAGATTCAATGAATGTTGGGGGCATCAACTTTCATATTATCCTATTTTTATTTTCTTTTTTCCTTCTAAATGTGATTACTTGGCACATTAAGGAACTGCAATAGAAAACTTGACTCCAAGTAATATGTATACCATTTGTTAAGCCTTTGATGCATATTAATTTGGTGTCGATAGATGATGTATCGTGTCTTCTTTTAGTCACGCCAAGTCAAAACTAATTCTTTTGAGCTGCACTAAAATATTTATTATTTACTTATTAACGTGTTGATGATGAACTAATAACTATTCAATGATAATTTCAAAGTATTATTTAGCTATTTAAAAACTTAATCTCGAGCACTAATCGCTCCCTTAATATTTTGAAATGCAAGATGTAATCAAATTATGATCTCACAACATAGTTGATATTCCCTGGATGTTAACTGTTTTTATTTGTAATAGAGTGGGTATCAAAATTTGACAAACATAACACACCCCCCTAAAAAAAGTAGAGTGATTGATAGAGTGGGTAGTTGCAGAAGTTCATTAGCAAAATCTAGAAGTGTAATACACTATCACCTTTCTTTTCTTATTCTCCCCCTCTTTCTTTGACTGACTATGAGTTTTACCATGCTGCTCTAGATAAATACTGAATGCTTATATGTATTAAGACTTATTCTTTATTTTCTTCCGTTTGATGTACATAGAGTCTAATCCCATTTTGCACATTGACTTGAATGCTTTATTGCCTCAGATGTTTAATTTACTGTATGCATATGCATACAGTTACTATGAAAAGGAAAGGGAGTCACCTCCTGAGATGCGATACAGAGAACGAAAGTAAAATGAATATCATATACACTTCCAATTGCATCATAGTCAATTAGTTATACACAATTTTAACCATTAGACTTACAATGCATTTTACTTTAAATATTCTATGATGTGACGGTGTTCAATTTTTCTTATGTAAATTGGGAATGATGTTATGATAGCGTGCCGGGAAAAAGCCTTTCGATTATATGTTTTTTTTATCTATCACGGTTTCAGTTGTGCTAATTAACATTTCTTTTATAAACAATTTTATTTGTTTTGTATATAGTGATTATGCTTAATATATATTTTTTTTGCCTTTTTTGTGTCTTTGATCTTCTTAAACTCGAGTAACAGATTTTTTATTGAAAAATTGAGTAGTAAATTATAATCCTGTTATAATATGAATTATGTCTACAATAACTATCCGTTTATTAGTTCGATAATATATCTACGAATTGTCTATTTGAACATGCACCGTGCAAAGCACGGGCTGAAAACTAACCTTTATATAATAAATGTAAAGATGTATAAAAGGTTGAGAAAGCTTCCTTCCTTCAATTCTAAAATCTCAAGTAATAGTACTTATAAACCATTGATCATTCTGTAACATAAATCTTAGCCATTGAGGTCCTGAGTACATTAGGCCTGAGGTTCGATTCTCCCTCCTCTTATTGTATTGTACTGCCTTCGTGACTCATTTGAAACCAAAAAAAAAAAATAATATAAATCTTACCCTTTAGATTTGTTGAGTTCGTGAGTATACAACCACAAGAGGGGGGGTGAATTGTGGTGTCTGATTTTCGCGTTGTAAATAACAAACACCCTCACAGAGGTTGTTCTCAAATGACAAACACCCTGATAGCTTGTTTGCATGGGGTGTTCTCAAATATTGCAGATGCGAAAATCACCAAGATAAATGCGGAAAATAAAGCACACACAATTTTTATGTGGAAAACACCTCTAGCCCAACTGAGGTGTGAAAAACCACGACCTACCTCGTGTAGGATTTAACCACTTTCACTAACGGGCTTCACACGTTACAAATGTAACACACCTTGTTACAACTTGCAACCACGTAACCTTCTTCCCAAAGACAGGTTACACCACGTCCAACCTTCGCAAGATTAGACACGTCCAAGTCCACACGACTAGGACACACTCACTCACTTTTCTGATTCAAGATCAGGGTTACAAACACCTTACAGGGGGTGCTTCTTACTAAGCAGATGTAAGGTACAATGAAGATCCTATTATGCCAATGGTTTGAAAACTCAAATCAAACACAGCTTGTCATGGTTTTGCTTTTCAGAATGAAGCTCAAGAATTTTAATGTGAAAACCGTGTTTCCTGATTTTTTTCAGATTTTTCAGAAAGCTGTGTTGCTTCTCTTTTTCAGTCTGAGTTTTTTCTATCTGCTTCTTGGCCTCTCTATGGGAGAGAAAAGCTGCGGTTTTTTAAACACAAGGTCCAACGGTCAAAAACCAAAGAATCAGCTAAGTATGGAAAATGATTTGCAAACAAAATATATTCTCCAACGGCTAATGATGAATTTATCCCAAAATATAAGGGATTTTGTTATCTTAAAAGATAACCCTTATCTTCCCATAGCCGTGAAGAGGTTTAAAGAGATTTTCAAGCTTTTACCAAATCCGAAAATATAGTCATAGGAATCTTTAAGATTTGGCAAATCTCCCAAAATTTTCGCAAATCTCCATAATATTTTCAAGAACTATCCTTTCCAGAAAAATAGCAATTTTGAAATTCAAAGAAAGTATTCTGGAGATCTTGGCCAACCAAAATGAATTTTCAAAAAATAATCGGGTATGGCCACTGCAGTTCAGAAACACCCTAGGCACCCTGTTTGCAGGGTTGTTCGCAACTGGTGTTCTGAAGTACTTTAGCACAAATACCGATTCAAGAGGTGTTTAAAATGATGTTTTCAATATTGGCATATTAACAAGAGTCTAATTAAATAAAACCTATATACCCAAGACTTCTTGTTTTGAACCAGTCATCTTGTCCGAGATTTGTAGAGCTGCTGTGAACACCAAGGCCACCTTGTTTGCTGGGGTTGTTCTTTGCATTGCTAGAGTTCAAGAACACGCTTTACAATCAACTGTCGAGATGGTGTTCTTGACTTAATATGGAATCACCAAGTAAAACCTGTCTAGAAGACTTGTTCTCACATGTAGCAAACCAGTTAATACAATGAAGACCACAAACACCAGTTAGGCCTGTTTGGAGATCGTGTTCGGAGCAACATTACTTGGACAAATTTTTACACTTGGATTTGTTATCATCAAAACTAAATATAATCAACAAATTCCCCCTTTTTGATGATGATAAACCAAGTGACTATATTGACAAAATTTAAACACGCTTAACAACGTTTAATGCTGATAGAGATCTGCTGATAGGGATCCTCTAGGTGCTAGGTCATATCTGGGATCCTCTAGGTGCTAGGTCATATCTGTCCATATGGTCTTAAACCTTAACAACGTTTAATGCTGATAGGGATCTACTGATAGGGATCCTCTAGGTGCTAGGTCATATCTGGGATCCTCTAGGTGCTAGGTCATATCTGGGATCCTCTAGGTGCTAGGTCATATCTGTCCATATGGTCTTATTCCCCCTTTTGGCATCATTAAAAAGCATAAGCAACGGGAGTAATGCAAGAAAAGCAATATAGAGCATAAGGTGCAAGTAGCATTAATAAAGGGATATTGCATTAAAAACATTACAATGCCAAAAAACTGAGATGAGAGGAAACAAGAGAACAGCCTAGAGAATCAGGGAGCAGGGGGTGGTTTCGTTTGCAGAGGAGGGATGCTAGGGGCAAGAGTGGAGAGAAGTGCAAGCAAATCTTTATGGCGTTTGGCCGAGAGAGCTCGTTCCTCAGTAAGAGCAACCTTGACAGCTGAGAGCTCATCCTTGAGGCGAGCATTGTCCTCAAGAACAGCCTCAACCGTGACGGAAGATTACCCAGAAACAGGTGGTCGAGGTAGTCGACGACCCTGTTTGGAGACTGACCCTTCGCCAACCTTATAGCCACACCCTAGCAGAGTGTCAATCCCAATCTCATCAATGATTTGGGCCGCCACTCTTCGTGTGAGCACTATCCCAAAGTGCTCAAGCACCCTTGTCAACAGAAACCCATAGCCAAGATCATGTACCCGGGTGGTGTTCGCAATTCATTCTATGTGGCGAATCATGATTGCAGGGAGGTTTACTGGTTCCTCCCGATCCAGTAGGTCCACCAGACATTGATCGAAGGCATCTGCTGAGTTTCGCCCTTGACCTCGCGGTATTATGTTCTTGATGGTGAACATAAACAGTAGTTGGTGCAGGGAGGTCATTTCACCCTTCTTAACCGAGAGGGGTGTTCTCAGGCCCTGTTTTTGATTAAGGCGTTTGGACACCTCTAAGAGCCTGGCTGTTTCCAGGGCAGTTTTGTCTTCCCTCACATACACAGCAAATCTACGAGAATGGATGCCCAGAATGTCACCAAGGGTGGCTGCATCAAAGGAGAAATGGCACTCATTGACAGCACTTGTCACCACCCCATTTGTGACAGAGCAGTTGGCATAGAACTCAGCCAACTCAGGCACAGAACACCCTTGCTGGGTGTTTGCAAACAACTCAAGCCAGCCTTGGGCTCGAAGCTTGTTCAAGAACACCCCCAGACCCTGTTCCTCGAAAAAGCTTACATTCACTACCTTCCCCCTGACGACATTGCGCTTCAGCAACTGCGCATGTTTGTCAGACATAGGAGAGGGAGTGAACTGCTTTGGGCGTTTAAGGACAGGAACAGAGGTGGTAGTTTCTGGTAGGGGGGCTGTTCTGGGCTTTCGCTTGAGGGGTGTTTTGGCAGGAGAGGGCTTCACAGCAGGTTTATTGGTTGGTTTTGGAGGAGATTGTTCTTCAGAGGACTCGGAAAACACCGGTGTCCCCTGTTTGAAGGTGGTGTTCTCAGAGTCAGAACTCGAGAACCCTTCAGAAGAGGAAGAAATCTCCTCTATGATAGGAGCAGAGGGTTTGGAGGGACGATGAGAGGATTGAAACGCTAGCCTTGCAGATTTTCGAGAGGGCTTAGAGGATTGAGGAGAAGAGGGAGTTTGAGAGGGTTGAGACCTTGGTTGTAGCCTTGTTCTTGGTGTTCTGCTACGCCTAGCCACGATTTTCACCCTCTTCCTTTTCTCTCCAGTTTGAAAGTCTGGAGTGGAGATTTCAGCCTCAGGGAGAGAATTCTTCTCTAGACTCTCCTCTAACAACTCATTCGACTTCCCTTGGAAGTCGACATGCAGATCCTCTACAAACAAACCTTCGACAGAGGCAGCCCCTGTTTCTGTCGCGGTGTCAGAGAACAACCCAGAAGAACAGGGCTCAAAATTAAACCCTTCAGGGGTTTCCAAGAATTGTTCTTGAGACCCCGACTTTGTTCCCTCTGACTCAACTAAAATGGGACAAGCAATTGCCCATACGAGGAACACCAATTCCCTTCCACATTCAAAGGGAATATCATCCATCCCCATTCCCACTGATTTTAGGGACAAGCAATTCAGGAACTTGAAAGGCTTGTAAAGAATTGGGCGAGGGGGAGCAGGGATTGAGGCTGCAAGAACGAGGGCTTTTGATTGAGAAGAGTTGTTGGAAGCCATTGTTGCTAGAAGAGAGAGATTAGGGTTTAAGGTGTTTGCAGGATGTTCGGTTTTTACTTGAGGGCGAGATGAACGATGGTACTGAGAGCAGGGCATATAAAGAGAGAGAGAGAGAGAGAGAGAGCAGCCGAATCTTTGAGAAGATTTCTTGATTTGCAACGGGTAGGAGCATTAACATCTTGTGCCTTGGGAAGGAAAGAAAACACACCGAGCAACCAAGGGGCGTACCTGTTCTCTGTATTATGCCTGTTCTTTGCCGTCTGATCTGATTCGACTGAATGGCATTAAGACGGCTCCAGTACATCCCCTTATGCTGTACTAAGTAGATAAGAGACAAAAAAATGCACGCAATTCGGGTGTATGCAATCACATCCGTTATTAATAAAATTTGCAAACAGGGGGAGAGAACAGGGTGTAAAGGTTGATCTTACCAAACCCAGTTCATGTTCTGGAAACAGGTATCTCAGGGTGTTCTCACCAACCCTAGTTCTAGTCTATTTCTTTCAAAAAGATCACTAGCGAGTGCCTTAGTTAATATATCAGCAATTTGATTTTCCGTTGAGCAAAAATTCATAGAGATTAAACCCTTTTTCAACATTATCTCTCAAGAAATGATGTCGAATGTCAATATGCTTTGTTCTTTTATGTTGACATGGATTTTTGCACTTGTGTTATCACAAAAAATAGGAATGCATCCAATGTCAACACAAAAGTCCTTAAGCTGTTGCCTTATCCACAACAGTTGAGCACAACATGAAGCTGCTGCAACATATTCAGCTTCTGCTGTGGACATGGCAACTGAATGTTGCTTCTTGGTAGCCCAAGATACCAAACAAGGTCCAAGAAAGTGAGCCATACCTGAGGTACTCTTTCTATCAACTAGGAATCCAGCATAGTCAGCGTCAGCATATCCAACAAGATCAAAATTGCAACCTTTAGGATACCATAAAGCTAAATTGGGTGTATGTTTCAAATACCTTAGTATCCGTTTAACAGCCTTAAGATGAGTTTCCTTAGGGTTAGACTGAAAACGGGCACATAAACTAACACTAAAAACAATATCAGGTCTACTAGCGGTTAGGTATAAGAGTGACCCAATCATACCCCTATAGAGTTTCTCCTCAACTGAGGGACTCCCATCATACATAACCAACTTGGTTGAAGGAGAAATAGGAGTGTCTATGGGTTTGGCTGACTCCATCCCAAAACGCTTAAGTAACTCCTTGATATACTTTTGCTGATGGATCATGGTGCCGTTTGGAGTTTGCTTGATTTGTAAGCCTAAGAAAAAATTAAGCTCACCCATCATGCTCATCTCAAACTCACTCCTCATCATATTTGAAAATTCATTGCATAAATTATGATGAGTTGCACCAAATATGATGTCATCAACATATATTTGGACAATCAAAAAATGTTCCCCCTTAGATTTTAGAAACAAGGTATTGTCTACCTTACCTCTTCTAAAATCATTTTCAAGTAAAAAACTTGACAACCGTTCATACCAAGCTCTTGGAGCTTGTTTTAAACCATAAAGTGCCTTGTCAAGTTTAAAAACATGATTTGGAAAATCACCATTTTCAAAACCAGGGGGTTGTTTGACATACACCTCTTCTTTAAGGTATCCGTTTAGGAATGCACTTTTAACATCCATTTGATATAGCTTGATTTCCGTATGAGCTGCAAAGGCTATTAAGATTCGAATAGCCTCAATTCTAGCAACTGGTGCAAAGGTTTCTTCATAATCGATCCCTTCTTCTTGATTGTATCCTTGTACAACCAGCCGTGCCTTGTTCCTAGTGACTGTTCCTGACTCATCCAGTTTGTTTCGGAACACCCACTTGGTTCCAATGATTGTTCTCTCTGCAGGTTTAGGTACAAGGTGCCATACTTTGTTTCTCTCAAATTGATGAAGCTCTTCTTGCATAGCCGTGATCCAATCTGAATCTGCAAGAGCTTCATTCACACTTTTTGGCTCAATGTTAGAAAGAAAAGCATAGAAAGCACAAAAATTCTTTAGTTTAGATCTAGTTTGCACTCCAGTATTAATATCTGACAAGATTTGATCAAGAGGGTGCGAACTATGGTGCTTCCATGGTCGTGGAGTAAGAGGATCTACAGACCCATGCTCTACTCTAGTCGTAACATAATGCTTACGATCATCTCCCGAGCCTGTTTCTGCACATGTTTGTAAGTCTATTTCTGAAGAACACGGTTCCGAACAGGGTTCAGCGGTGTTTTCCCCTGTTTGGTGTTCACCTTGCCTGCTGTTCTGAGGAACACCTTCAGGAGTTGTTTTCTCCATGGTGTTCTTACCTCGTTTATCTTGGAGCAACACTTCTTTTCGAACAAGACCTAATTCAAGTTCATCTTCCTGTGCATCATTCTCACTCAACACGTTAGATTCATTAAAAAGCACATGCACACTTTCCTCAACACACAAGGTTCTTTTGTTAAAGACTTTGTATGCCTTGCTGTGAGAAGAATAGCCAAGGAATATTGCCTCATCACTCCTAGGGTCAAACTTTCCTAAGGCATCCTTCCCATTATTATGCACAAAACACCTACAATCAAATGTCCTTAGGTGCGTAATATTGGGTTTTTTGCCCTTGAAAAGTTCATAAGAAGTTTTGCTCAAAATGGGTCTGATCATGCATCTATTTATAATGTAACATGAGGTGTTCAATGCTTCTGCCCAGAAATACCTAGGAAGACCACTAGTTATAAGCATTGTTCTGGTCATGTCTTCCAGGGTTCGATTTTTGCGCTCAACCACCCCATTTTGTTGGGGTGTTCTTGGGGCTGAGAAGTTATGATCAACACCATGTTCATTACAATAGTTAATAAAACTTGCATTTTCAAACTCAGTTCCATGATCAGATCTCAAGCTAATTAAAGAGTGTCCTACTCTCTTTTCAACCTTTTTGAGAAAGGCAATAAAATTCTCAAAGGTTTCATCTTTGGATGCCAAAAACAAGGTCCAAGTAAATCAGAGTAATCATCCACTACAACAAGCACATACTTTTTCCCACCTCTACTAGTTATCCTCATGGGACCACACAAATCAATGTGTAATAATTCTAGAGGTCGAGTAGTGCTTACACATTTTTTCGATTTAAAAGAAGATCTGACTTGTTTGCCTTTTGCACAAGCTTCACATACCTTGTCATCATTAAATTTGATGGAAGGTAGTCCAATAACTAGGTCTTTTGAAACAAGTTTGTTTAACAAGGATAAGCTTGCATGACCTAGTCTCTTGTGCCATAGCATTATATCATCATTTAATGCATTTAAACAAGTCAGATTATTTTGGGGAAGAGTGGAAATACAAACTTTATAAACATTTTGACATCGCTTCCCCCTCAACACAACATCTCCTGTGTCGTCATTCACAACCAAGCAACGTGTTTTTGAAAACAGTACTAGGTTGTTCTTGTCACACAGTTGGGACACACTTAGCAAATTGTGCTTTAACCCATCAACTAAGTGCACATTATCAATTGAGTGGGAGAGAGTTTTACCAATATTACCTATACCGACAATTGTCCCAGACTTGCCGTTTCCAAATGCTACACTCCCACCATTCAAAGCTGTAAGTGAGAGAAAGTTTGATCTTTCACCAGTCATATGCCGTGAACACCCACTATCAACAAACCACAACTGCCTGTTTCCAAGGGTGTTAGTGGGGTTGTTCGTAAGGTTGTTCTCTCTCACTTCAGCCTGTAAAACAAATCACGGGTTAGTTTTGGGAACCCAGATCCACTTGGGTCCCATTCTTTTAAACATGTAAAGCTCATCTTTTCTAATCCAGATTTGTTTCACATACCTTTCATTCTTTTCATTGGCATGTTTTCTTAAAGGGCAAGTGTATCTATAATGACCCGTTTTGCCACAATGAAAGCAAACAATGTTTTCAGGTAATCCCACATACTTTTGTGAATTGGGTAGACTGTTCGTTTAGGCTTATACCCAAGTCCCTTTTTGTTTCGACTGTGGTGAGTGTTTAACCAATCAAGGGCTTGTGAGGACTCGTTCCAGCGCTTGGTTGTGGTAAGCTCGTTTTCCAGTTTTTCTATATCAGCATGCAAACCTTTGTTCTCCCTGAGCAAGGACTCAACCATTCCTTCTACCTCAAAGAGTTTTTCCTCCATTCGAGAATAATCTCCTTCTTTTATAAAGAGGTTTTCTTTGAGCAAGTTAATATTCTCATGTAAACCGAGGTTTTCATTTTTAAGAATTTCATTTTCAAGTTCTAGGTCACGAACTTCTCTTTTTAGATCAGCACAAGTGTCTATCAAATTATATAGAAGTTCTTCTAAAGTAGCTTTGTTAAGACCATGTACCTTGCTCTTGAGATCTGAGAGGCTGATTGTTGATTCATCATCTGAATCTGAATCACTTTGTGCCATAAGTGCTACGACCCCTTCTTCAGCTTCAGATTCTCCTTCATCCTCAGAGGAATCTCCCCAAGCAGCCAGCATAGCTTTCGAGAATCGCTTGCCCAGATTGTTTACAGGGTGTTTTCGAACCTGTTTTCGAGGGTGTTCGGGCGTCTGATCTTCTCGAAGCAGAGGGCAATTTTTGACTAAGTGATCTGGTTTGCCGCACTTGAAACACCCTGTGAGCTGTTCTTTGGAGGTGTTTCTGGACTTGCTGAAGTCTTTTCTTTTGTTGTTTTCCTTGACCTTTTTGAAGAATTTCTTGAATTTTCTGGACATTAGGGCCATTTCTTCATCTTCAAGGTCAGAGTCAGTGTCCTCATGTGCTTTCAAGGCAAGCCCACGATCCTTCTTTTGCTCCTCTCTTTGCTGTGAGTTCTTTCGGAGTTCATAGGTCTGGAGATTACCAATCAACTCGTCGAGGGTGATCTTGTTCATGTCTTTAGCCTCTTGGATGGCTGTTACTTTGGCCTCCCACGTGCGAGGTAAAATTCTGAGGATTTTCCTCACCAACTCTTCAGTGGTGAAAGATCTTCCCAGGGATTTTAACTCATTCGTGATGTGGGTGAACCGTGTATACATGTCCATCACAGTTTCATGATCACCCATATCAAACAACTCATATTGTCGCATAAGTAGCTCAATTCTAGATTGTTTAACTTGACTCGTACCTTCATGAGCAACTTGCAGAGCATTCCAGATAGCTTGGGCTGATTCACACTCAGAGATGCGAGTGTATTCATCGGGTCCTAGGCCAAAATATAGAAGCTTTTTGGCCTTGGCATTTTTCTCCATTTTCTTGTAGTCCTCGGCATCAAACTCTATGGATTCCTTGGGAACCTTCTTACCATCTTCAAGCACCTTGGTGGGAACAAGGGGCCCGTTCTTGATGAGCATCCATAATTCATAATCTTCTGCCTGAATATAGTTCTCCATCCTATTCTTCCACCAACTATAATATTGGCCGTTGAAATAGGGTGGACGAGTAATGGATTGCCCTTCAAGAATTCCTTGTGGGGTACTCATCTTCAGAATCTCTCAAGGTGTTAACCTTTTGTAAGAGAACCTGCTCTGATACCACTTGTTGAGTTCGTGAGTATACAACCACAAGAGGGGGGTGAATTGTGGTGTCTGATTTTCGCGTTGTAAATAACAAACACCCTCACAGACGTTGTTCTCAAATGACAAACACCCTGATAGCTTGTTTGCACGGGGTGTTCTCAAATATTGCAGATGCGAAAATCACCAAGATAAATGCGGAAAATAAAGCACACACAATTTTTACGTGGAAAACACCTCTAGCCCAACTGAGGTGTGAAAAACCACGACCTACCTCGTGTAGGATTTAACCACTTTCACTAACGGGCTTCACACGTTACAAATGTAACACACCTTGTTACAACTTGCAACCACGTAACCTTCTTCCCAAAGACAGGTTACACCACGTCCAACCTTCGCAAGATTAGACACGTCCAAGTCCACACGACTAGGACACACTCACTCACTTTTCTGATTCAAGATCAGGGTTACAAACACCTTACAGGGGGTGCTTCTTACTAAGCAGATGTAAGGTACAATGAAGATCCTATTATGCCAAAGGTTTGAAAACTCAAATCAAACACAGCTTGTCACGGTTTTGCTTTTCAGAATGAAGCTCAAGAATTTTAATGTGAAAACCGTGTTTCCTGATTTTTTCCAGATTTTTCAGAAAGCTGTGTTGCTTCTCTTTTTCAGTCTGAGTTTTTTCTATCTGCTTCTTGGCCTCTTTATGGGAGAGAAAAGCTGCGGTTTTTAAACACAAGGTCCAACGGTCAAAAACCAAAGAATCAGCTAAGTATGGAAAATGATTTGCAAACAAAATATATTCTCCAACGGCTAATGATGAATTTATCCCAAAATATAAGGGATTTTGTTATCTTAAAAGATAACCCTTATCTTCCCATAGCCGTGAAGAGGATTAAAGAGATTTTCAGCTTTTACCAAATCCGAAAATATAGTCATAGGAATCTTTTGATTTGGCAAATCTCCCAAACCTATTTTCGCAAATCTCCATAATATTTTCAAGAACTATCCTCTCCAGAAAAATAGCAATTTTGAAATTCAAAGAAAGTATTCTGGAGATCTTGGCCAACCAAAATGAATTTTCAAAAATAATCGGGTATGGCCACTGCAGTTCAGAAACACCCTAGGCACCCTGTTTGCAGGGTTGTTCGCAACTGGTGTTCTGAAGTACTTTAGCGCAAATACCGATTCAAGAGGTGTTTAAAATGATGTTTTCAATATTGGCATATTAACAAGAGTCTAATTAAATAAAACCTATATACCCAAGACTTCTTGTTTTGAACCAGTCATCTTGTCCGAGATTTGTAGAGCTGCTGTGAACACCAAGGCCACCTTGTTTGCTGGGGTTGTTCTTTGCATTGCTAGAGTTCAGGAACACGCTTTACAATCAATTGTCGAGATGGTGTTCTTGACTTAATATGGAATCACCAAGTAAAACCTGTCTAGAAGACTTGTTCTCACATGTAGCAAACCAATTAATACAATAAAGATCACAACCACCAGTTAGGCCTATTTGGAGATCGTGTTCGGAGCAACATTACTTGGACAAATTTTTACACTTGGATTTGTTATCATCAAAACTAAATATAATCAACAAGATTATTTTTAGTTTTTTTGGAGGAAAAAAATGAAATCCCATACTTGCCTCAACATCACAACTCTCGTAACCCCCTCTTTTTTAGTTTAACCATTGTTGTACAACCCATAACTATTTTTTATCTAATCAATTTCCATAGGCCAATAAGTCATATAGTTGAATTTAAAAAAAAATAAAAGATCACCCAATAAATTGTACATAAAGTTGAAAATGTTAACATTTTTAGAAATAAATATTGTTTGCAGACAAAATTATAAAAACAAAAACCATATTCAACATTCAAAACATCAACTTCAATATTTATGCATATATTAGAAAGATAATAATGAAGTTCATTTCTAAAAAAAATAAGTAACTACGTTTAAATTATTTTGTAGATGACAGAAAACATTAGCTACATTCATAAGTTATATCTATAAATCCTAATAATAAAAAATAAAATAATTTATAAGTAGTATATATAGTAAAAATTAGAAGATATGTTATTTGTTTGTAGTTAATTGCGATATTCTAAATCATGATTTTAATTAGTTGTAATGTTTAAATATTAAGATTAATTATTTGTAATACAAGATATGACTTACTTTTTTTATTCAACTCATAATTCCTTATTTTGACAATAACATAGGATTGTTTTCCTGTTAAAAAAAAAAAGAAGAAGAAAAGGAAATAATTAATTTTAAATATTTTATTTCTGGAGAAGAGAAAATAATAGGTATCTATAGTACTTATTGTGTGAATTTTTATAATAAAAATAACTAAAACATATTACACAAAGATTACATCATTAATTTATTATATAAGGTATCTATGAATCCTAATAACAAAAAAATAAAATAATTTATATGTAATATATATAGTAAAAATTAGAAGATATGTTTTATTTGTTTGGAATTTACTGCTATATTCTAAATGATGATTTTAATTTGTTTTAATATTTAAATATTAAGATTAGTTATTTGTAATACAAGATACAACTTACTTATATTATTCAACTCATAATTCCTTTTTTTTTTTACAATAACACACGATTGTTTTCCTATTAAAAAAAAGAACAAAAGGAGATAATTAATTTTAATATTCTATTTCTAGAGGAGAGAAAATAATAGCTATCTATAGTACTCATTTTGTGAATTTTTATAATAAAAATAACTAAAACATATTACATGAAGATTACATAACAATGTATACAATTGCATTATTGATCAAGAGAGTTGTATTACACAGAGAGGAAAAGCTCTTGAAACTTCTAACATTAGGATTTTAGAAATTTCAATGCACAAATTTTGGTCCCCAGTGTTGCGGAAGACCCATAGTTCAAGCATTTATCTTATATTTCAACTCGTGTAAGTATTAAACTACATATCAGTAGGAGCAGTTTAAAATATTGATAAACATATGAATATTAAATCAAAGAGCACATTAAACCCTAAAACCAAAATAATAGTCTTAAACCCACAAGCAATAAATCTTCAAATCAACCGTAAACCTTAAAACACTTGAGGCCCAGACCCTAACCTAGCTTTGCATAGAATCATATTTAAAAAAAAATTATAGGATAATATTGATGATAATCTTTTTGACTTTTTCGAGTTTTAAAAATAAGATATTAGGAAAAACATAGTTTCAAAGTTTAACAAGATAAGAGTTAAATTTATAATAAAATCTTTAATGTTTTACTCTTTTTGGGTATTAGTTATTGTGCATTGTTTCAAAGTTTTACTCTTGATGTTATAAATGTAAAGATGTATAAGAGGTTGAGAAAACTTCCCTCCTCCAATTCTAAAATCTCAAGCAATCGTGCTTATAAATCGTTGTTCATTCTACAACATAAATCTTAGCCATTAAGGTTCTGAGTACATTAGGTTTTAGGTTTTAGGTTCATTTCTCCCTTCTCTTATTATACTATACTGCCTTCGTGACTCATTTAAAACTAAAAAAAAAAAAAAAAAAAAAAAAAAAAAACTTAAATCTTACCTTTAGATTAGTTTTAGTTTTTTTGGAGAAAAAAATTCAATCCCATACTTGCCTCAATATCACAACTATCGTAACCCTCTTTGTTCAGTGTAACCTTTGTTGCACCACCCATAACTATTTTTTATCTCATCAATTTCCATAGGCCAATAGGTCATTTAAAAAAATAAACGATCACCCAATAAATTATATATAAAGTTGAAAATGTTAACATTTTTAGAAATAAATATTGTTTGCAGACAAAATTATAAAAACAAACCATATTCAACATTGAAAATATCAACATCAATTTTTATACATATATTAGGAAGATAGTAATGAATTTCATTCCTAAAAAGAATAAGTAACTACGCTTAAATTATTTTGTGGAGAATAGAAAACTTTAGCTACATTTATAAGTTATATCTATGAATCCTAAGAATAAAAAGTAAAACAATTTATAAGTAGTGCATATAGTAAAAATTAGAAGACATGTTTTATTTGTCCGCAGTTCATTGCTATATTCTAAATGATGATTTTAATTAGTTTTAATATTTAAATATTAATATTAATCATTTGTAATGCAAGATATGACTTACTTTTATTATTCAACTCATAATTCCTTTTTTTTAATAATAACATAGGATTGTTTTCCTATTTTTTTTTAAAAAAAAGAAAAGGAGATAATTAATTTTAAATATTTTATTTCTAGAGAAGAGAAAATAATAGCTATCTATAGTACTTATTCTGTGAATTTTTACAATAAAAATAACTAAAATATATTACATCAAGATTACATGACAATGTATACAATTGCATTATTAATCAATAAGGGTGCATTACACAGATAAGGAAGGCTCTTGAAACTTCTAACGTTAGGATTTAAGAAATCCCAATGCATAAATTTCGGTCCCCAATGTTGCGGAAGGCCAATAGTTCAAACGCTTATCTTATATTTCAACCTGTGTAGATATTAAACTACATGTCAGTAGGAGCAGTTTAAAAATCTCAATAAACATATGAATGTTAAATCAAAGAGCACATTAAACCTAAAGTCAAAACAATAGTCTTAAACCCACAAGCTATAAATCTTCAGACCAACCGTAATCCTTAAAACGCTTGACGCCCACACCCTAACCTAGCTTTGCATAGGATCACATTTTTAAAAAAACAAATTATAGGATCATATTGATAATAGTTTTTTTGACCTTTTCGACTTTTAAAAATAAGATATAAGGAAAAAAAATAGGTTCAAATTTTAAGAAGATAAGAGTTAAATTTATAATTAAATCTTTAATATTTTACTCTTTTGGGGTATTAGTTATTGTGCATTGTTTCGTTTTAATTCTACTCCCTCTTAATATTTTGCTCTATGTGCATGTCTAATTATCTATATCGTATTTTTTATTGTATAATTTTATCATGTTATCAGTGCTATACATTATGTATTTTTTAAAATTTACAACATCTCTATCCAAATTTATACCTAATATCCTCCTGATGTGCTTTTGAGGGATTGAATATATTAATTTTTCCATTAAAATAGAAGATTATAATAAGTACAATTTTTCACTATTTATATTGTGAACTAAAATTAATTATTTAGACTACGAAATTATTTCTTTTCCATTTTAGAACTAATTATACCTAAATTATATTTTCAAATTCAATAATTAATATAAATTGAAACAACGCCACCCCTTCCCCCAAAAAAACCCACCTTATTCTCTCTTCCTTCCCATTTGCATCTGACTGACATCTCTGTCCCTCCTCATCTGTTCCGGTTAACAGATTGACCACAAAAATCGAAATTCGAATCCCTTGGCCTTATATGCCATGATTAATCGTGTATGCTGCTTGCCATCTCCTATGGAGTAAGTCTATAGTCTTTTTTCTTTTTGAATTTTGGGTTTAAAGTTGTTGAACTCGCTCAGTTTTGACTCTAAGTTGGCGAGTTAGGTTTTTTTTTAGGCTCTATGTCTTTGACTACTTTGGTTAGTCATCTGCTTTTTTGTCTGTTTAATTTAGTTTAACACTCTAAATTGGGGTTTAATTTTACTGATTAGGGTTTTTACCCCCGTTCTTTTCAAGTTATGTACTAATGTGTCATCCCCTTCATCAGTATGCTTACCTATTTTTTTCCCCAGTTTGTTTAATTTCATGTGCATAAGATTGAAAAATTGGAAGGGAAATGGGTTAATCTTTTTTCTTAATCCAGTAATAATTTAGTGAATCTATTCTTCAGTTTGATTTTCTCTATTCCTGATTTGTGGTTTCAGTCATGGATGTAGGTCTTGATCCCATGTCTATGGTTTGATGAATGCTGGGTAATAACGTGGATAATATTATTATTTTTTAATTCAACCTTGCAGATATGCATAGTTATATTATCTATTCTTATTTAAAGATTTGAATATTCTAAGTTTTTTTATGCTATTGTTTGTTATGTGACACAGTCTCAGGGGATGATGAACATCATGTGTCTGACTTCACATAGTCCCTTATTGTTGTTAGACCCACTATTCTAGGCATGGGATTCGCTATTTGCAAGAAAGACTCTCCAATTGTAGTGGGTAATTGTTTTTCAATCTAGGTTTGATTAGTGACTTCAAACTTGATTTGGTGAATTAGGGTAGATTATGTTAATTTATGTTTCTTTGCTTTTGGTTTATTTATTTTTAACTTTGATTCATGTTGTTAATCATGATTTGGTCATTGTACAAACTTAACAACAATTGATCAATTCACACATGCCTCCAATCACAAGGAATTTTGGTTTTTCTTATGGTGCATGTTGTAAATTGATTTTTAATTTTTCTAGTTTTCTAGGACTAATCTTTTAAAAAGTCAGTTTGATACAAACAATTTTCTCTAGAAACCATAATGTGTTGGCCTCTGTAGTTGTTCTTTAACCCCTTTTTTTTCTTTTTGTTTGAAACAGGTGGGGCTTGCTACACTATATCAGCAAGAGTAACAAGAGATGATAGATGACACATCAATTGAAGAAGGTCAAGTATGGTTAAGATATGAGTTCACTACATTCTCAATCTCATAATCAATTTGTAAATTGTGGTCGGTTTGTTAGTTATTGTTTAATTTTAATTTTTTTTATTGCCAAGTTTATGTCTCTCTTTTTCTGTTGGTGTTGCTCATTTGGGCAAGCATATGTGCAGTCCCCCCTTTCTCTTCCATTATATCAATTTGAGATGCAGAAACTATATTGCATGTAGCTTTCATTCAAACTCTATATTCAATTACATAAATTGATATATGCAATACTTTATAATTTTAGGGGTAGCATTTCATCTGGGATAAGGTGGTTGTCCTTTAAAGGTTGAGACTGTGAAGCATAGTTGAGAGTCTTTATATTTCATTCCAATGTGCCAAACTGTACATTCAATTGCCAATTGTACCTTGGAAAGGTATTTCAAAATTATGAAATTTATGGATTGTTGTTTTCTATAGGTTTCATTTTCCCCTAATAATGTTTGTGGGATGTAGAACTGCTCTTTGCTTTTCTATATGATGTACTTTTTGATTATTTTTTGTCCATACTATTTGAAATTTAAAGGCTATCTTGGTTTATTCTTTTATTTGGATTTTTCATGGCAAATTGCTTGCACTGTTCCCATTGCTCAGAGCATCAGCCAACTAATGCTTGCACTGGAAGCGTCTCCTAGTGCCACACAAAATAATGATTTGCAAGGACACCACAATAAAGATTATGGCCTATGGTATTATTGTCTGTTAATGCTGTTAATTATAACCATCATTTTATCAAGCATCATTTTTTATCCTTGAAATTTCAGGGTAACTACTACGTTGATTCTTAGAGTTGGATTGCTCCTCCTCCTCAGAGTATCCCCCTTTTGCAGTGTAAGGTAATTAATGTTTGCGCACGAAGTTGTCCCACCTCCTCATAGTATCTCCCTTTTGCAGCGCAAGGTAATGTTTGATGCACACTGCATCTTCCTTTTGAAGGGGGGTGGCTTCAGTTGCAAAGCAATCATATGAGCATTCATTTTTTGTTCTTATATCTTAATTTGCCTTTTTATGTTAGGAAGAAATGGGTCAAACATATTATGATGGTTTGAATATGGTTGTGGTGTATCTATACTTAATTATATGTCAACATCATGGTCGGAATTATTATCTGTGTTCAGGTTACTGGCTAAAGAATGTACTAGATGCGTCTCTTTAAGGAAGATTGAGCAGTGAGAAAATGGGTTATGGCAACAAGGGTGGGAGTAGCACTGAGAAGTTTATTGTTGCCCTTGCTCACATAATTATCACCTACCTGTTCTACAAAATCAATTTAGTTGCCATTTCTATCACCTCAAGAGTAGGGTTTGGGATTTTGGGGGGGGGGGGGATTGGGAAATTAGTTACTACAAGGTGAGGAATTGGTGGTAGCAGTAGGAGAAACTGGTTGACCGATGTTCTTCTCACATTTGAGGTCTTCCTCCACGCCCCTTCTTTTATCTTCTTTTATTTTGTTTTTTATTACTAACACTACAACAAAATTCTTTTTCTTAAGGTCCTAAAAATTGGGTATATTGGTGGGGTTTAATTGATATATTTGGATCTTTTTTATCAAACATTTTGTATTAGAAGCTATGAGGTGGTGGATGGACATTGACATCCATGTTATAAACACTGGCTAAGGTGGGTGGAAGTAGAAGGTGTTGAAGTCATCATGCATATATCACCTCCAATCCCAACTTCGGATGAAGTGGCATTTCATTAGAGAACAAGCTGCAAACCAAGGTGTTGAAGCCTGAAGTATCCTAACATGATGAATCTTATTCTATTAGACTTTTGCTCCGTTCATACTCTGGTGAAGGAATGAATGTAGACCCCCCAGCTAAGTGCATGAGTGTAAGTAATCAAGTGCACTTGCTTTGCTTTTTAGGATGGTTGAGCTATATGAATGTTACCACATGAGTGTAGGTTTTGAGGTATATTTGGTTTGTTTTTAAGGAAGGCTAAAGTAAATGAATGTTATTATCCAACTTAATAGATTTGATGCATTCATAAATCCTTAAAGAGGACAAAAACATGGATTCAGTGTTGGTTTTTTTTTTTTTTTTTTTTATCCACTCCTTTTACTAAACGTTTGTATGTGATGATGGTCTTTAGAAGCTCTCTGATTAACATGAGCAATTTTTCATAGCGAAGAATTTCAGGCAATATTATGCATTTGAATCCAAAATGGGGTTTGCTATTACATAGCTTCAGATTCAATGAATGTTGGGGGCATCAACTTTCATATTTTCCTATTTTTATTTTCATTTTTTCCCTTCCAAATGTGATTACTTGGCACATTAAGGAACTGCAATGGAAAACTTCACTCCAAGTAATATGTATACCATTTGCTAAGCCTTTGATGCATATTAATTTGGTGTCAATAGATGATGCATCGTGTCTTCTTTTACTCATACCAAGTCAAAACTAATTCTTTTGAGTTGCACTTAAATATTTATTATTCACTTATTAATATCTTGATGTCGAACTAATAACTGTTCAATGATAATTTCAAAGTATCATTTAGCTATTTAAAAATTTAATCTCGAGCACTAATGGCTCCCTCAATACTTTGAAATGCAAGATGTAATCAAATTATGATCTCACAACATAGTTGATATTCCCTGATGTTAACTGTTTTAATTTGTAATAGAATGGATATTAGAATTTGACAAATGTAACACCTCCCCCCCCCTAAAAAAAAGTGATTGATAGAGTGGGTAGTTGCGGAAGTTCATTAGCAAAATCTAGAAGTGTAATACACTATCACCTTTCTTTTCTTATTCTCCCCCCCTCTTTCTTTGACTAAGTATGACTTTTACCATGTTGCTTTAGATAAATACTAAATGCTTATATGTATTGAGACTTATTCTTTATTTTCCTCCATTTGATGTACATAGAGTCTAGTCCCATTTTGCACATTAACTTGAATGCTTTATTGGCTCAGATGTCTAATTTATTGTATGCATATGCATATAGTTACTATGAAGAGGAAAGGGAGTCGCCTCCTGAAATGCGATACAGAGAACAAAAGTAAAATAAATATCAGATCCAACTCCAATTGCATCATAGTCAATTAGTTATCCACAATTTTTAACCATTAGACGTACAACGCATTTTACTTTAAATATTCTATGATGTGACGGTGTTCATTTTCCTATGCAAATTGGGAATGATATTATGATAGCGTGCCAAGAAAAAGTCTTTTAATTATATGTTTCTTTAATCTATCATGTTTTCAGTTGTACTAATTAACATTTCTTTTATGAACAATTTTATTTATTTTGTATAAAGTGATTACGCTTAATATATATTTTTTGTCTTTTTTGTGTCTTTGATCTTCTTAAACTCGAGTAACGGATTTTTGATTAAAAAATTGAGTAGTAAATTGTAATCCTGTTTAATTATAATATGAATTATGTCTACAATAACTATCCATTTATTATTTCGATAATGTATCTACGAATCATCTATTTGAACGTGCAAAGCACGGGCCCGAATTAGTCTTTATATAATAAATGTACAGATATATTTTGGTTGAGAAAGTTTTCTTCCTCTAATTCTAAAATCTCAAGCAATAGTGCTTATAAACCATTGATCATTCATAAATCTTTGCCACTGAGGTCCTGAGTTTAGGCCTCAGGTTCGATTCTCCCTCCCCTTATTGTATTGTACTGCGTTCGTGGCTCATTTGAAACCAAAAAATAAAATAAAATAAATCTTGCCCTTTAGATTATTTTTAGTTTTTTTGGAGGAAAAAAATGCAATTTCATACTTGTCTCAACATCACAACTCCCATAATCCCCTTCCTTCAGATTAACTATTGTTGCACCACCCATAACTATTTTTTTATCTCATCAATTTCCATAGGACAATAGGTCATATAGTTAAATTTAAAAAAATAAAAGATCACCCAATAAATTATATATAAAGTCAAAAATGTTGACATTTTTAGAAATAAATATTGTTTGCAGACAAAATTATAAAAGCAAAAACCATGTTCAACATTGAAAACATCAACATCAATTTTTATGCATATAGTAGAAAGGTAATAATGAAGTTCATTCCTAAAAAGAATAACTATGTTTAAGTTATTTTGTGGAGGACAGAAAACTTTAGCTACATTTATAAGTTATATCTATGAATCCTAATAATAAAAAATACAATAATTTATAAGTAGTGCATATAGTAAAAATTAGAAGATATGTTTTTTGTTTGTAGTTCACTGCGATATTCTAAATGATGATTTTAATTAGTTGTAAGATTAATTATTTGTAATACAAGGTATGACTTACTTTTAGTATTCAACTCATAATTCCTTTTTTTTTTTGACAATAACATAGGATTGTTTTCCTATTAAAAAAAGAAGAAACGGAGATAATTAATTTTAAATATTTTATTTCTAGAGAAGATAAAATAATAGCTATCTATAGTACTTATTCTATTTATTTTTGTAATAAAAATAACTAAAATATATTACATGAAGATTACATAATTAATTTATTATATAAAGATATCTATGAATCCTAATAATAAAAAATAAAAAATTTATATGTAGTATATATAGTAAAAATTAAAAGATATGTTTTATTTGTCTGGAGTTCACTGCTATATTCTAAATGATGATTTTAATTAGTTTTAATATTTAAATATTATGATTAATTATTTGTAATAGAAGATATGACTTACTTTTATTATTCAACTCATAATTCCTTTTTTTTTTTTAACAATAACATAGGATTGTTTCCTATTAAAAAAAAAGAAAAAAAGGAGATAATTAATTTTAAATATTTTATTTTTAGAGTAGAGAAAATAATAGCTATCTATAGTACTTATTCTGTGAATTTTTATAATAAAAATAACTAAAACATATTACATGAAGATTACATAACAATGTATACAATTGCATTATTGATCAATAGAGTTGTATTACACAGAGAGGAAAGACTCTTGAAATTTCTAACATTAGGATTTTAGAAATTCAAATGCATAAATTTTAGTCCCCACTGTTGAGGAAGACTAATAGTTTCAGCGCTTATCTTATATTACAACCCGTGTAAGTATTAAAATACACATCAGTAGGAACAGTTTAAAATCTTGATAAACATATTAATATTAAATCAAAAAGCACATTAAACCTTAAACCCAAAATAATAGTCTTAAACCCACAAGTTATAAATCTTCAAACCAACCATAAACTTTAAAACTCTTGAGGCCCACGCCATAACCTAACTTTGCATAGGATCATATTTTAAAAGAAAAATTATAGGATCATATTGCTGATAGTCTTTTTGACTTTTCCGAATTTTAATTCTACTCCTTCTTAATATTTTGCTATTGTATATATTTAATTATCTATATCGTATTTTTTATTGTATAATTTGATCATGTTATCATTGCTATACATTATGTATTTTTTAAAATTTGCAACATCTCTATCTAAATTCATACTTAATATCCTCCTGATGTACTTTTGAGGGATTGAATATATTAATTTTTCTATTGAAATAGAAGATTATGATAAGAACAATTTTTCACTATTTACTTTGTGAACTAAAATTAATTATTTAAATTATCAAATTATTTCTTTTGTATTTTAAAACTAATTATACTTAAGTTATATTTTAAAAGTTAAATGACCCGTGTAAGAGCACGGGTATAAACTAGTTAAATTAAATTAAAGTACTTGGCGGGGAAATTGTCAAGGAGAGAAGGTTGCAGAAACATAACTAATTTTTCCCACAATCGCAACTTCTTTCCCCCGATCTTAAGCTAATCCAACACCAAAAGTATCAATAAACAAAAAACTCCAGAAAACAAGAACAAAAAATTCCTAGATCTTCCGTATTCAACCCTTGTTATTGTTCTTAAATAATTTGTTTACCCACATAATCTCGTTCCTACACTCCCCGACATCCTTGCCTTTTCTCCGTTCTATCTGACATGTTCACCACATTTTTGGCTTGATGTCCCCATGAACAATCAGAAATGTATCTTTCTTTCCCAGTTGAATTTTCCGGCGAAAGATCTCCTGAAAACCCATTTGATTTTCGGTCAAATCGCGTTATGGGTTTGTTCTAAATTTTTTTGGCAATAAAGGGGAAAAAAGATGGGTCTTTTCCTTGGAATTTTTCTTGGTATTGCCATTGGTGTTGCGTTAATATTCGCTTTTACGTCCTATGAGGCAATTCGTGCCAAACGCCGCTCTGAATTGGTCTCTCTCTCATGTCCTGTTTAATTAATTTCCTAGACGGTTTCCTTTAATGTAATTGAGGGCGCTAATAAATAATTGTTGTATTGGTCTTAATTTGGAGGCTTGCATTTTTGATTGGGAACTAAAGCACATTTCCTTTCTGTTGCCTGTTTTTTTTTTTTTTTTTTTTAAATAATTGCTGTAGGCTGCAACAGTGGCTGCTTTGGGTAGGATGACAGTGCAGGATGCAAGAAAGATTCTACCACCTGAATTTTACCCACCGTGGGTGGTGTTCTCCCAAATGCAGAAGGTGATTTCCACTATGTATATCTTGTTCCTCTTTCTACATGTATTAATTTCTTAGCTAAAACTTTTGAGCTTCTTAACGGCAGTTAAATTGGCTTAATTCTCACGTGGAAAAACTCTGGCCATATCTTGATGAGGTAGATTTCATCTTCTTTGGATTTGGCCTAGCCATAGCAGCACATGTAAACTGTAGCTGATTTATAATTTCTACTGAGTGGGGCAATTTCATTAGGCAGCGTCGGAGCTAATTAAGAGCTCTGTGGAACCAATTCTAGAGCAATACAGACCAGCTATGTTGGCCTCTCTTAAGTTCTCGACCTTGACGCTGGGGACTGTGGCCCCTCAATTTACAGGTCAGTGTGATAACTGTAAGTTTGTAATATGGCACATTGTATCCTTCATTTTAACAAGGAAAACTCCAAGTCTTGTGTGGCTATGACGACGATTAATCTTCAAAGCATTTTTTTCTTCATCAGAACTATAGTTTTAGGATTGACTATTTCCAAATTCTGATGAAGAACTATGACTAGGTGTCCATCTGATGTTCTGATGGAAATCCCTCCATCCCTTTTGTTTTAAAAGAATCAAATCAATGAGGTAAGCTCAATATGCTGGTTTAAGGATGAATAAATCATCCAAGTTTTGTTTAAACATTGAAACTGCAGGGCAAGGGTTAATTCCAGCAGCTAATCCATTTTTGTGTGCTTAATTTCTCAAACATACTAAGGGTTTACATCTAATATTTTTTGATGGATTTGAAGATCAAGATGTTAGCTTTCCAACAAAACAAGTTTCATCCAATTTGGACTTCATTTGGTCGTTCAAATTAGCAATTAAACCCAAGGTGTCAAAACTGCCCAGCAGGGCCAGGATGAACCCGGTTTTGTTCTTTTTATTTCTTATGATATAGTTTGGTTTAAGTCTTGTATTTTTACATATTTTGGGTCCCCAAGATCTTAGCTTTCATGTCCAATTGGAATTACCAGATTCAGAGTTCAATTGGTTAGTGAATTAAGCTAATTAGTAAACCTGTGCTGTTTTGGAGTCCAATCTGCACGGTTTTGGGAATCAGGCTGATTCAAGAGGCAAATGACGTCCAATTGCTATGATTCAAAAAGGAGGGTAATCTAGACATCTTGAGGTTTCCATCCATGTAAGAAACGTAGCAATTAGTCAACATTTGATGTGTCAAGCATGCGTGACAAGTTGAGGCAGAAACCGGCTAGTTGACACCCGGTTACTTAGCCTAGTAGTTTTCCTCCTTCAAGGGGTTTGCTTAAGGTGTGTACCTGCCTACTAGGTCACCTAGAGCTGCTTGGTAAGCTGCCACCCAGCCACATAGGTGGGTGACACGTGGAAGCAAGAAGAAGGCGACACATGTCAAGCAAAGAACCGGCCACACACAAGCTACTTGGCAGCCATGCATTCAAAGCTCTTTTGAAGTGGCAGCCGTGCCTCTCTTACCTTCCTTGAAGGGAAATTGAGTCAACAAGGTTTCTTAATGCTTAGGAAAGAGTTTAAAAGAGAAATCTTGTGTTTTGTAGCTTAAACTTTCAGATTATGCATGTTTAAGCTTAAACCGTGTACTTAAGCATAGGATTAGTTTTAATACCTTTCCTTGCCTAGAAGGAAAGCTTGTTTTCGTGTAACCAAGGGCTTTATAAATGCCTTTGCTTCCCTTTTTGTAAAAAAATAAGCGTGTGAAAAAAAGAAAAGACTTTGTGTCTTGGTTGTGTTTAAACACTTAACTTGCTTATCCTTAATTAGGCCGATTAAGGTGGTGTTCAAGTGAGTCTTAATCATTGATTAGGTGGTGTATCTGTATCCTAATCAAAGGTTAAGGGCCCTAAACTAAGTGATTAGTGGTGTATCTTATCTAATCACAAGGCTTAGAACTATCCAGATTCCATTGAATTCACTTAAAGTTTATGAAGTTAGCTTTGGGTTCCTTAAACCAAAGTTCTCCTTTTTCATGTTCTAATCAGTGAACTTCATTCCTCTCTTCTCTTTTTCTTTTCATATTCATTTCAAGCTTAATCAAGGCCAAGAATTCTTGCTTTGATTCAGTTTTGAGCCCAAACACAAAAGCCATCTCAAAACCGTGAAAATCACAAACTTAGGCGTGCTTAGGCAGAAGTTTGGCACGGCCACACCGTGCCCTTAAGCACGACCGTGCCCCCTTAGTTCCGTGAGTTTTCCACTTGTTTTGGTTGTGTTCTTGTTGTAAGTTGGCTTGGGTTGTTCCTACCCTTGAGACTTACATCATTTTTGGTATCAGAGCAAGTTCAGATCCTTGCCTGAACCCCATGCTCCCAAATTAAATCCAAACACAAACAGCCTACTTACGTTTCAAATCAATCCACAAAGAACCCTAGACCTCATCCTTCATGCCATCTTCAATGAACTTGGAGAAAGAACTAGCTTTTATTGATATTGGATATGCTTGCTTTGCAATTCCAAAATTTTGTGGCGAAAAGGAAGAGTTCACAGGTTGGTTATCTAAGGTGGAACGAGTTTTTACTTGTTGTATCCTTAATGACCAATAGAAGTTCGAAGTGGTTATTTCAAGATTGAGAGGTTGTGCACTTCAGTGGTGGAATAATTACAAGTTTGAGCGAAAAAAGAAAGGAAAAGAGAAGGTGAGAACTTGGAAGAAATTGAGTAGTAAGTTGAAGGGTTCCTTTTACCCATCCACTTACATGCCCATGAAAGAAAGTATCTCCATTAAGCTCACGGGTTCATTTCCTTCCACCCCACAAAAAAAACCAACCCCACAAATGATCATTCCCCCACAACTTAGGAGGTGTCTCAAGTGCCAAGGGCTTGGACACTTAGCCATGGACTGCCCAAACAACAAGGTCATTACCTTGGAAGAGAGGAAAGCCGTGAGAGAGGAGGAAAATCAGGAGGAAAAGAAGATGCCCTTGGTGGAAGAACCGAAGGAGGTCGAATTAGAGGAGGAACAAGAAGAGGAAGTTGAAAACCATGATGGAGATGATCTTGAAGAAGTCATGGTAGAAGCTGATGAAGGCTCCATGCTCTCCCTTCACACTCACCCCCCACCAAAAGGTACGGAGAATCAAAGTATTCTTTTCCTATCTCTTGGTGAACCATCAACCTTTTTCCCCACTCCACCCACACCCAAGGCACTCAAACAAACCTTCTGTCAAAAGCATTCCAAACCATTACTTACAACTCCTAATCTTGAATTAAGAGTAAGTGAGGAAGTGGTTCATGATATATTCAAAGAGTCCCTTAAGTCCAACATTCAAATCAGTAAGGGACATGAAAAGAAGAGAGTCTCTAAGTTCAAAAGAGACTTGTTTTCATGGTTGATTTTATTTCAGCCAGAAATAAAGAAAGAAGAGGAGTTCATTACCTACTATGATTTGAGGGCAAATCATTTTTAACAAGGGGAGTATGATGGAAATCCCTCCATCCCTTTTGTTTTAAAAGAATCAAATCAATTAGGTAAGCTCAATATGCTGGTTTAAGGATGAATAAATCATCCAAGTTTTGTTTAAACATTGAAATTGCAGGGCAAGGGTTAATTCCAGCAGCTAACCCATTTTTGTGTGCTTAATTTCTCAAACATACTAAGGGTTTACGTCTAATATTTTTTGATGGATTTGAAGATCAAGATGTTAGATTTCCAACAAAACAAGTTTCATCCAATTTGGGCTTCATTTGGTCGTTCAAATCAGCAATTAAACCCAAGGTGTCAAAACTGCCCAGTAGGGCCAGGATGAACCCGGTTTTGTTCTTTTTATTTCTTATGATATAGTTTGATTTAAGTCTTGTATTTTTACATATTTTGGGTCCCCAAGATCTTAGCTTTCATGTCCAATTGGAATTACCAGATTTGGAGTTCAATTGGTTAGTGAATTAAGCTAATTAGTAAACCTGTGCTGTTTTGAGTCCAATCTGCACGGTTTGGGAAATCAGGCTGATTCAAGGGGCAAATGACGTCCAATTGCTATGATTCAAAAAGGAGGGTAATCTAGACATCTTGAGGTTTCCATCCATGTAAGAAACGTAGCAATTAGTCAGCATTTGATGTGTCAAGCATGCGTGACAAGTTGAGGCAGAAACCGGCTAGTTGACACCCGGTTACTTAGCCTAGTAGTTTTCCTCCTTCAAGGGGTTTGCTTAAGGTGTGTACCTGCCTACTAGGTCACCTAGAGCTGCTTGGTAAGCTGCCACCCAGCCACATAGGTGAGTGACACGTGGAAGCAAGAAGAAGGCGACACATGTCAAGCAAAGAACCGGCCACACACAAGCTACTTGGCAGCCATGCATTCAAAGCTCTTTTGAAGTGGCAGCCGTGCCTCTCTTACCTTCCTTGAAGGGAAATTGAGTCAACAAGGTTTCTTAATGCTTAGGAAAGAGTTTAAAAGAGAAATCTTGTGTTTTGTAGCTTAAACTTTCAGATTATGCATGTTTAAGCTTAAACCGTGTACTTAAGTATAGGATTAGTTTTAATACCTTTCCTTGCCTAGAAGGAAAGCTTGTTTTCGTGTAACCAAGGGCTTTATAAATGCCTTTGCTTCCCTTTTTGTTAAAAAAATAAGCGTGTGAATCAAAAAACCGAAAAGACTTTGTGTCTTGGTTGTGTTTAAACACTTAACTTGCTTATCCTTAATTAGGCCGATTAAGGTGGTGTTCAAGTGAGTCTTAATCATTGATTAGGTGTGTATCTTATCCTAATCAAAGATTAAGGGCCCTAAGCTAAGTGATTAGTGGTGTATCTTATCTAATCACAAGGCTTAGAACTATCCAGATTCCATTGAATTCACTTAAAGTTCATGAAGTTAGCTTTGGGTTCCTTAAACCAAAGCTCTCCTTTTTCATGTTCTAATCAGTGAACTTCATTCCTCTCTTCTCTTTTTCTTTTCATATTCATTTCAAGTTTAATCAAGGCCAAGAATTCTTGCTTTGATTTAGTTTTGAGCCCAAACACAAAAGCCATCTCAAAACCGTTAAAATCACAAACTAGGCGTGCTTAGGCAGAATTTTGGCACGGCCACACCGTGCCCTTAAGCACGACCGTGCCCCCTCTAGTCCGTGAGTTTTCCACTTGGGTTGTTTGTGTTCTTATTGTAAGTTGGCTTGGGTTGTTCCTACCCTTGAGACTTACATCATGTTCTGGAAGTGTTGGCAATCAACCTGGTATGGTAAAAATCTAGCAAGACCTCGGTTTCTGAGAGTTCTTGCTAAAAACTACCATTAAACTTTTCAAAATATTCAAATATGCCACTTGACTTTTTTTAAGTCAAAAATGCCATTGAACTTGCTTTAAAAGAAAAAAGAATACCACTTAACTTTTTAAAATGACTAAAAAATGCCCTTATTATAATGGCATTTTTGAACATTTTGGAAAGTTCAATAATATTTTTAACTAAAAAAAAGTTAGAAGTGACATTTGTGAATATTTGAAAAGTTAGTGGCATTTTTTAGCAAGCACACTGGTTTCTTGCCACTTGAACCTTTTTCGTTCAGTTTTAGCTCTCTGATATAGGTAAGGCTGCTTAGATATAGACTTCCTCAGACCTACTTCAGCTGTATCCATGATAGGAATGCTATTGTTGTTGTATGGGCATAATACTTTGACTACTTGATTTAGGAAAAGTTCTCCTCCTGTAATGATGTAGTGTAAAAGCAATTAGCTGAAAGCCCTTCAATGTCGGCAGCTGTTGGTCTCTGGCTGATTAGTTAGAGAACTATTGTAGTGTTCCAAGTTCCAGAATGCAGGGAAAAAGTTATCCAAGGTTAAGAAAATTTTTGTTATATATTTTTTCGAACGTCACAATAGCATTTCTGCCTCTCTAAGGATATGCTTTAAACTCTGATGAATTATCTTTGGTTGAATAACAATCAGAGCCATCTCAGCACCTGGATAGAGCCCTGATGTTATGGATAAAATCTTTTTTCTCCAACTCATGGTACCACCTGCCAATAAAATATCGCATGAACTTGTTCCCCTGATTTGACTAAAAGTATGTAGCATCAGTATCTATCTGGTTTGGTGAGCTTTAGTCATTTTCAAGGAGAAGTTGTGTTCCAGCTGAAACTGAAGTATCAAAGTGTCCATACCTATATCCTAGTATATCTGTTTGACAAGCATGTGTAAAGGCTAAATGAGGAGTCCATGTATATCATGTGGGTCAATTCTGTTCATAAATCTCACTGAGGTTTTCATTTGGTGGGAACTATTTGGGGACTCAGGGATTTGCATTGTTGATAGTGAACCAGGGGAGATAGTCATGGAGTTGGAGATGAAGTGGGATGGCAATCCCAACATTCTGCTTGATATTAAAACGCATGTTGGTGTTGGACTACCTATACAGGTACGGACAACCTGAAGCTTGCTTAATTATGCTTACAATTGAACCAGTGAAGTATTTGGACATGGTTGCCTTCTTTTGCTCAAAATTGCCAAGATTGTCAATCAAAAAACAAGTTGACCAAGATTGAATGCTTGTTTTGTTGGTATGAGTTACTATTATGATGTTCTGTTCTTACATATTTGTTCAGGTGAAGGATATAGGATTTACAGGACTCTTCAGGATAATCTTCAAACCTCTCATAGATGAATTTCCCTGTTTTGGAGCTATATCTTATTCTTTAAGACAAAAGGTGCACCACTAATATTCTGGAACTTTATTCCTGATAATATAATGACTTTTCCCTGATTAGGAGCCTTGTGTCCTTTTGACATCCTAACATTTGGAAAAAAGGAACAGGAGGCTTAGCTTGTTAAATCATCCAGGAAGATATTTTGCAATTGAAAACATAATGCAATAACTTACTTGTTTCATTCAAATGTCTTCTGATTAACTGTTTGTTTTAACTCAGAAAGAGTTGGATTTCACATTGAAAGTAATTGGTGGCGACATAGGATCAATTCCTGGACTCTCTGATACCATTGATGTAAGGCATTGTTTCTGTTGTTTGTTCTTTATTTGAGAAGGCTTGCAGTTTTGTTGAAATACTAAAGACCCTGCCACTTTGGATGGATGTTGAACAAAATAATACCCTTTAATTGGTTACTAGACTTTTCACTATATATGGGTTTGTTCAGACTTCAGTATAATCTTTTCTTGAATGTTTAAAAATTAAGATCAGAGTTATCGAGGTTTGGGAAAGCTTAAGATTTCGGAATGAATTGAAGGACCTAGAACATGATCCCGAATTTCCAACTTGCTAAATTGATTCATATTGCTTTGTTCCTACCAAAGGTGATGAAAGAAGTCTCCATTCATCCTATTTTTTGTAAACAAATCTCAGAGAAATGGGCGATGGATGTCCCTGATGCCTCAGAATGTGCACTATTGTTACCCATGCAGAAAACCTCAGATTCAGCATTTACTGAGTATTTCAGGCATTTTTTTTTTTCTCTGTTTATAGGAAACCATAAGAGATGCTATAGAAGATTCTATAACATGGCCAGTTCGTCAGATAATACCAATTATACCAGGAGATTACAGGTATGAAATGGAAAATGAGATGCCCCGCATCATGATATAACATTTTAATTCTTGAAATTCATAAGATAATAAATAGTGTGGTATGCATATGACCAGCTGTCTTACATGGTCTATGATAGTGGAAGTAGAAAACGTGGACAATTTAATTGCAGCCAAATTGGAATTTGGTGTATCAAACCTATGCATTATCACTACAAGTTTCCGTTGATTCTAACATGATCACTGATGTTTTATAGTCATCCTTGACCAATCATCATATGTTGTTATCTGAATCACCTTCCCTGTAGTATGATCAGCACCTTTTTTTGCCCCTGGACTATTGGGAAAGCCTGCACAAGTTGGGATGGACAATGAACTGTTGTATGAAAACTACAGTTTGGTTTGGCACCATCTGTGTAGTCCATAATCCCTCCAAAACAACTGCTACTCAACGCCAATTGCTAACTGATACAACTTCTGAATTAAAGCTGGGAAACCCTTAACTGTTGGATTACACTACGAACATGACTAAGCCTACTTAGGGCTCCAAGCAAGATAATACACCCACTCAATAGAACATTTGTCTTTCAAGTGACTCTTTTGCAAATGACAATTGATAAGTGGAGGCTGAGACTGTGAGCGTTGTCACAAGATCCTCTACCAATAGATGAGATACTCATGCTTCACGGTTCCAAATAATTGTTAAGAGGCTTCATCAACTAAGTATGGTTAACCACATAGTATTATCATGCTTAAGGTCGTTGCAGAGGCAATACTTTCTAAGTTGCTAGTCAAATGCTTCATTCTAAAGCCAAGTTATTCTCATCATTCTCCTTCCTTTTCTCTTCAAAAATAATTCTTGCTTAATGGAATGATTTGAACTTCCATTGATCAGAAAATGTGACATTCCTGTTATCACCAGAGCTACATCTTCACTAGGTTTGCCCTTTAAGGTAGTAAACTAGTTTTCTATATCTTCTTGCCTTTCATGGCTCACTAGTCTCTCTTGAGCACCTTGCGCTAGTATCTCACATCAAAGTACTCCTTATGGGTTGGCATTTCCCTAAGATATGATATTAGTACTAGATAATTTCTTATGAAGTTTGACCTTTCGGTCATTTGCCAACTTTACATCTCAAAATTTTTCTTTTAACTATATAGGTATTGCACATTTCGTGGTTTCAGCAAATGTACATCAAGTCTGCAACGGTCACTTATTTTTCTCTTAACTGCTTCCTCTCTTGTGGATAAGAACACCTCCTCTATCTTCTTTGACTGCATCTGCCCATAATAGTACTTCTCATTACATACGTCTCTCATTCTGGACTTGGGACAACCCTTAGAAGACCATATTTCTTTCCTATAAATTAAGACCTTGCTCACCAAGCTCCTCTAGAGAGTACAACAAACTACAACTTGTGCACTATCTCTATTGTTTGACAATGTTGCAAATCTAGGTCATTTTCAATGTCCCACAATCACCTTCTGTAGAAGCTAAGAGGATCATTTGAATTAATAGGGATGCCAAAATATGCTTATTGTTCATCTTGTCACTTTTGTTGATATCTATCTAGTTGAACTAATTGATGTCATTGTACATTCTCCTCCCCTCTCTCCTTGAATAATAGGTCCACCTTCTTGTGCGTTTGATTAGTTAGTGATTTAAAGTCTACTGTGTAGACATGAGACATCAAATGCTGCAAGTTACAAAGATGTAGAGTGTATGCATGTGCTATTTACTGTTATCATTGACACACATTAGTAGAAAGGAATGTCAGTATTTGCAACAGAAGGGAAGGGATGGAAATAGCTTGGTGATCATGCTGTTGGCATTTTTAAATATATATCCAAAGGCTTGTATGAAGATGTGAAAAGATAGGGATTTTACACAGCAAACTGCTAAACATGCCCTCAGCTTCTCTAGTAAATATGGTTAATCAAAGGTAACCTTTTCCCACCCCGGGGGGGGGGGGGGAGTTCACCATGAAGACATTCATAAACTGCTCGACCACAAATTTAGTATATTAACTCCAATTTCAACTTAATTGTGCTTCCCCATACAGGACAGCTGTACCTGTTAAATTTCTCTCTCCACTTGGCTAGCATGGGACAGGCCTTGGAAAGTTTGTATAAAAGTGACAAAGATTAGCAAATCCTCCAACATAGAGCACACAACATTTTGAAGCCAAATATATTACCCTTAATGGAAGTAAATATGTTACTAAGCTTATATTACAAATGCATAATTATAGTCTAGTCTCTTTCAACATTGTAGTGGTTTCTATGGCAATTAACCAGATCCTACTCACACATTTGACATTCTGATCGATTCAGTTTTTCCTCATATGATTATCATCTTCTGTACCCACTTAACAGCTTGATGCAAGGCAAGACATTGAATAGTACTTTACCATATGTCACAGGATCATTACTCTCTCCCCAAAAGACGGATCTGATAGAGTATGCAATGTCACAACTTATAAGCTCAGGATCCTCCCATCACTTATCTGATGTGAGATTTTTACCTGTGACATTCTCCCCCACCCTAATTCTGTGACGCCCTCGTCACAGATGCCCCTCTGCCTACCTTATTCCGTCAGAGCTCTTGGTGAGACATCAAAGCTGGGTCTGGGTTGGCTCTGGTACCATTTGTCATGAGGCCATTACTCTCTTCCCAAAAAGCCGGTCTAATGTGGTGTGCAGCGCCACCGCTTATAAGCGTAGGACCCTCCCATTACTTATCCGGTGTGAGATTCTTATCCGTGACACAGGACATGAAGCTCATCTTCCTATTAAAAGACATTGTGCAACTTAGGCATGTTGCTTATCGCGGCCATCAGTCTAATGGCACTATCAGGAAACATACAGAGGATAGAATTGACAATAAGCATTCCCAACTACATACGTCCGCCCAAGGGAAGGGAAGACATCGCAAGGTGGGCATTTTATCAAGAGCGGAAGATTTAAAACTGTCGAGAACAAGTTATACAAGCTTTGGACAGAAAATCTGGAACCACTCCTTGACTTTTCATTCACTCCTTGAGTATACAAGCTTTGGACAGAAATCTGGAACCACTCCTTGACTATTGATTCACCCTAAAATGACCTTCACTCTTTGAGTGACTATTCCACTTTTACACATTGAGATTAAATGCATTACTATAAAATCCTCTCTTTATGCAGCAGATACGCATGTTCAAATTCAGATTATTCTCCAATTAATGGTTGAATGCAGCTTCCACATATAAGCACGATCTAACCTTAATTTCCTCGTGCTTAGATCTATGTCGGCATCTCTTGAACTGTCACGCTTTAATTCAAGTCATTTGTAAAATGTGGTGTTCCGTGCTCCTAATTTGTCCTCTCTTTTTCTTCTTGGTTTAGTTTATTATTCTCTAATTAATGGTTGAATGTGGCTTCGACGTATAAGCACGTTCTAACCTTAATCTCCTCGTGTTTAGATCTACGTTAGGCATCTCTTGAAATATGAAGCTTTAATTTAAGTCATTCGTAAAACGTGGTTTCTTGTGCTCTTGTAAGTTGTCCCCTCCTTTTCTTCCTAGTGTAGTTTATTATTCTCCCATTAATGGTTGAATGTGCCTTGCACGTATAATCACTAACTAACCTTAATTTCCTCGTGCTTAGATCTATGTCAGGCACCTCTTGAACTATCACGCTTTAATTTAAGTCAAGCATCTCTTGAACTGTCACGGTTTTTTTAAGTTATTTATAAATGTGGTTTCCAGTGCTCTCCTAAGTTGTCCTCTCTTTTCCTTCTTGGTTTAGTTTATTAGTCTCTAATTAATGGTTGAATGCGGCTTCCACATATAAGCACAATCTAACCCTAATTTCCTCATTATGTGGGCATCTCTTGAACTGTCACACTTTAATTTAAGTCATTTGTAAAATGTGGTGTCTCATGCTCCTAATTTGCCTCTCTTTTTCTTCTTGGTTTAGTTTATGATTCATTCTGATTTAGGAGAGATCGTAAACTCTAATAAACAACACAGGATTCAAGAAACTCTTAGAACAGCAGAAATATTGATCCAGTGATTTGAGACGAGCTCTTGTATGTGATGTTGTCTTTCAGTAACCTGGAACTGAAGCCTTGTGGAATGGTAGAGGTGAGGCTTGTGCAAGCTAAAGAGTTATCTAATAAAGAGCTCATTGGAAAGTCTGATCCTTTTGCTTCCATATTTGTCCGCCCATTAAGTAACAGTACCAAAAGAAGCAAAACTATTGTAAGTTCATGACCACCTTTTATTTCTGAGTTTTCCCCCTTATCCTTTTGGATTGGCTACGAATGATGTTGTGACATCTCCCAGAATAATGAATTGAATCCAATATGGAATGAGAATTTTGAGTTTGTAGTCGAAGATCCAGTGACACAACATGTGACTATTAGAGTATTCGATGACGAAGGACTTCAGCCTCCAGAACCAATTGGCTGTGCACAGGTGGCAATCAAGGACCTTGACCCAGGCAAAGTGAAAGTTCTGCGGCTGAACCTAGTCAAGGACCTAGTGATCCAGAGGGATACTAAATACAGGGGTCAGGTAAGGATCCTGTCTAAATATTCATGCAATTTCCTGTTCCTTTTTTTCTTTTTTTCTTTGTATGTCAATCTCTTGACAGAGCATACTAGAAATGAGTCTGCCCTTGGCCTCTCTGGAAAAAAATTTCACTTTAACAACTTTCTTTTAGTAGCTCGATTGCTTTCCCTTGGCATCCCCTTCCCTCACCCCCCACCCCCTGAAAAAAAGGAAAAGTGATTTTCCATCCTCTTGTTAACTGGCTTGCTTGTGCTTTTCTTTCAATTGCATTTCCACTTAGTTTTTTCATTTGATTATTCATTTTGAATTGAGAATTATTTGCGGATATTTGAGGAATGACTTCTCCACTTGCCAGGGATAAAACTTGCTCACATATGGATGTCTCTGTACCTGATTTCAATAGGATCATAGCAGGTTGTCATTGTTGTTGACACTGCATTAACAAAGGGAAGAGACCAAATAAAAAGCAAATTCTGTCTTATTTACCTTGAAGCTAATTTTGCATCTTTTTCTTCAGTTTAGTATCTGGCAACATGTGACCGATGTGATTGAACTGACATTATTCACAAGTTTTTCTAGAGTATTAGAGAAGCAGGGAAATTTCACTGATTTTTTAGATCAACAATAAGCACAAGTGATGTGTCTGTATTCTTTACTGAGCTATACTTTTAGATCAGCACTTGAAGTTAAAGGACATGTGAACAATCGTCTCTTCAAGGTGATGTTCATCATTTGTCTATTCATATGCCAATTCTCATCCCCCATAAAATCATGCCCCGTAAAACATATTGGCTAGTTTATTCCATATACTTAGATGCATTTATCGTATTGGTATCTAGATTGTTCTGAGCTGATAGTGGGCCCAAAATGAATTCCGTCCCTCCCAATGCTCATTTAAACATGATTTATGAAAGGGGTTACAAGATTATTAAAAAATTTGTGAATCACAATAATGTTGTTTTGCTTTGATATGGGATGGGAAATCGTCCTCAAGATATGAATGTCGATGGTGAATATGCATGGCAGAAAAACATGAGTGTTGAAAGATTACCTAAGAACTTCTATCCATTATTTGAACAACTAAACGATACTTTTAGGGCAGTTTTGTGAGCTCAATATCATACAGGACTAAAGCAAAATGCTTAACTAAACTATCCTCAGCTTCCTTTCGCGCTTCTGGTTAATGTTGTCCAAATATAGACCCCCAATAAATAGCTTTGTCAAAAATTAAGAAATGAGGTTTGGTTGTTACTAGCCTTTCAGCTATATGTATCTTTATCAATCATATAACCAATCAACTATTAGCATTGCATGCATGTTTATCCAATATCTTAAAGCACTCCCCTTTTGGCTTTAGGTACATCTGGAGCTCCTATATTGCCCATTTGGCTCAGAAGATCAGCTTACAAATCCTTTTCAGCCAGCACTGCCGTTGACATCGATGGAGAAACTCTTGAAAGATGACAGTGGATCAAACGCTGGTGATACTAAAAGAAAAGCCTCTGAAAGGAGATGTGAAATCTTCCTTAGAGGGGTACTATCAGTGACAGTAGTGTCTGCAGAGAACTTGCCAGTCATGGATCTGAGTGGAAAATCCGACCCCTATGTAGTTGTGATCCTGAGAAAAGCTGGAACAAAAAAGAAAACGAGGGTATATTTCTCATCTGATAACTTTCTGCCCTTGTGTATTTTTTATCTTCTCCATAACGTAGTCTCTAAGAATAGAGAAACAATGATATGTACAAGAAATATCAGTGCGCCCACTCAGAAATTGCAGAGGGTTGCTTTGTGATAGCGATGTTGTCAACTACCCCCACTCAGAAATTGCAGAGGGTTGCTTTGTGATAGCGATGTTGTCAACTACCCTCATATTTTTTTTCTATTTCTTGTCAAGTACGTTGCTTAGACTCTCCATTTTACCTCGTTTTCTATGTTCAACACTTCAAATGTATGTGATGGACATTGACACTTGACCCTTGTTTTTAAGATTAAGAATATACAAATGTTTCGAAAATTGCTGAGTCCAATACTAATACCTGTGTCAAAACACTCCATATATCTACACAGGTATGGTTGAGTCAATCGGCGTAACATAAGCTGTTATATATATGATGATTCATATGATAATATCTCCAGATCTTTTTCTCTTTGCAACATCAGGTTCTAAATGAGACGCTAAATCCAGTTTGGAATCAAACTTTTGACTTCGTTGTGGAGGATGCATTGCACGAATTGCTTATGTTTGAGATGTATGATCATGACACCATCGGAAAGGTAACTTTACTAAGCTATATTTGGACTAATTTCTCCTCTGTTCCAATGGTGTTTAATATCATTATTATTTATTTGTCTAATATAAGTACTTCAAAGATGCTGCACGTACAGCAGAGCATTTATTTAATCACAAGAATCTGAAATATGGACTCATCTGAATCATGTATCCTTAATAGGGTTGTTGTTGAGCCTGTAGATTGCATGGAGTTGAATAAGCAAACCACAAGAACAATGAAAAAATGTCGTAATGGTGATGTGGGAAGTTCATTGATCAAGATTTACACGTCATTTTTGGCAATCACAAAGATAACATCTGATCCAAATGGATTCATATCCCTCTAAACAACAAGACCGTATTTGCTATCAACTTTTGATACTAAGTGGAGAATTTTTACTTTTCTTGAAGCACCTTACAAATTTAATACCATTGCCCATAAACAGACTCAAAATCATGACTTCTCATCCACCTTAATGGCAATTAGTTAAAAGAGAATGCAAGGCGCTTTAAAATGGAGGTAAGGAAAAATGAGAACCGGCAAACATATTGTCCAAGTCGCATTCATTCAGACTTTTCAGTAAGGTTCAAACAATCTAATCCACGGTTGGTTTGTCCGTTGAACTCATCTAGTAAATCATACTCGCCCAGTGAATTTCATGCTGGTTGAGTTTAAGTCGAGCAAGGAGCGGTTTGATGCCAAAAAACTAGGTGGATTGATTGTAGATCTAAAAATGGGTTTGGTGTCTAGTCATTCAAGTTTGGTGATTAAATACCTGTCAGTTATGCTAGTTTCAGAAGAACCCATCTGAACATTATTTTCTCATCAGTATTCTCTTATAACAATGCTAACATAGGTTGAAATGTTGCAGAATTATATGGGCAGGTACGTCATGACGCTCACTAGAATACTACTGGAAGTGGAATTCTATGATGTCTTCCCACTAGATGGAGCCAAATGCGGAACTTTGGCATTGCATCTTAAGTGGGCAGCCCAACCTATTACAAGGGATCCTCGCCTAGCAAAATGATGATGGCAAAACCCATTCTTTAGAGAAAACCTCAATTGAGTGTCAGTTGACATTGTAAAATCTCTATGGGGTTACCCTACCTCTGAAAACATCAATGTTTTTGCCTCCTTTTCAATGAGGAAAATATGTTGAGGAAACGAGTTTAACAAGGGTGTTAAGGTCCTTGAGGAAAAGAGAGTGGAAGGGATACTTGCTGGTCCTTGACCTGATTACCTGTCCTAACTTATTAATAGGAAATATTCGGAATCATGGCTATACTATCTATTTCTGTAGGATATTATTTTGTACTTATTACTTTCCTTTGTAGGGGTTTGCATAGGATGCTTTTTGCTATTCTTTGTATCCTAGATGATCTTGGATTTTGTAACCCTATTATTCTGGCAATATAAAGAGCACGATGGCTACGGAAGAGGCCATAGAGAAAATTTCTCCCTAAACACAAAGCGTTTCATAGTATCAGACTTAATCAAATAGATATCTTAACGAGCAGAATATCATAATCCTATTCCTATGGTAGGTGAAGGCAAACAAGAGTAAATCAAAATTGAAAATAAGAAGTTCAATGCCAATGAACCAAGACCCCCTTATTATCTTTCTAGCTCGGACAATCCGGGCAATATAATATCTCCAATCATTCTAGATGCCCCTATATGAACTAAAGTCCTGTGGTAACCAATGCTTTGAAGTCCAAAAACAAATTTGTTTTGCGAATGGCAACTTATCAAGGCCAGGTGCCACCTCCCCTAATGGACATGCTCAGGAAAAAGTGCAATTTAATGGTGATAGCTTGGCTTACAATGTAACTGATAAAACCTTGCACAGATCAGTTATTTATGCCGAAACTACATATAAGATTTGGAAGGATCTAAAGGAACGCTATTCTCAAGGAAATGAAATTCATATTCACCAATTGAAGAGGGAAATAACCCTTACTACTCAAGGGAACATGAGTATCTTAGACTATTTTACAAAATTGAAGACGCTATAGGATGAACTCCGTGCTTACCTGCAGTTGCCAACCTACAAATATGTGAAAGAATTCAACCTCAATAGACTCTAAGAATCAAAAAAGGTGTATCAGTTATTGATGGGGCTAGACTCAGAAAATTATGGTTGAGTGCATCTAAAGGTCAGCTAATGAGGACTTAGGAATCTCTAGAGGGGGTGGAGGTAGAATAACAAGAGCTTGATGGTGGAATGAAGACGTGAAAGAGAGAGTCAAGAGAAACAAGATGCATACGTGGCCCTAATCAGTAGTAGATCGGCTGGAGAAAAAGAAGTTTATTTTGTTAGGTACAATCAGGCTAAAAAGACAGCTAAAAAGCTATCACATTAGTGAAGAATAGCACATATGAAAGGTTATATCAGAAGCTAGAGACTAAGGAAGGAAAGAAGGATGTCTTCAAGTTAGCAGCGACTAGGGAAAAGAAAACAAGAGACATAGCAAAATATAAGGTGCATCAAAGGGGATAATGGAAAGGCTTCAGTAGAGGACGCTAAAATAAGGGAGAGATGGCAGAGCTACTTTTCTAAGCTCTTTAATGACAAGTTGAATGAGTATTCACGGAGAAACAAAAGAGGGGATCAGGAGGGGTAGTAAAACTATAGGTTTTGCAGTCATATTGGTTAAGAAGAGGTTAGAGATGCATTAAGAAAGATGAAGACGGGAAAGGTTGTGGGCTCGGACTACATCCTTGTGGAATGAAGATGGGCTTAAGTGGTCAATGGAGCTTTTTAATTTCATTTTAGGACTGCAAAGATGCCCTATGAATAGAGATTCAGTACAATCATCCTGCTTTATAAGAACGAGGGCGATATTCAAGATTATAATAATTATAGAGGTGTTTTATGACTTTCTGGTTTCTTTGAGGGTGATATGGGATGAGAGCAGGCTTATATGATGGCACGAGTAGGATGCCTGGTGATCCGTTTCTCAAGCGCTGAACTTGAAAAAAGGCAACCCCGGGTGGAGATCCAGGGAATGCCTCTCTAACGATCAAGTCAGTAGGAGGTCCCAAGAAAGATAGAATAGAGAAAAAGAATTTTTAATATATGAGAGAATGTTCGAAGAAAAAGTGATCCCCCATTCCCGAGGTAGGTAGGAGGTATTTATAATCCCGATAGCCAGGGGCAAAATAGTAATTTGACTTAGGGTTCCCTAATGGGCCGCTGGGTGGTTCTCCATGTTGGCCTCTGAGTAAGGATCTTCGAACCAGAACCGCTGAAGGTAGTTGACCTAGCTTGGCCCAGAGACGCATGTGCGGGGCCCACCTTGAATCCTCATATTTTCTAGATCATTTAGCTCCTCACATTTTATCTGCACGCTTAACCAGACGGGTAGTCAGGCAGAATGTGGAGTGAGTTCGTGGGGAAGGGGCTATCTGTAGACCTCGAAAGGTAGCCTTTCATCAGGGGCACCCCATCATCCGGTGACACTTAGGCTTTGATTTTAGTGCTGGGGGTTTCGCAAGGCGACCCAGTTCCTGCGGTGCGACTGTTATATAGGGAGCCCTCCACTTTTGGTATATAAAATGGGGCTTGCTTAAAGTTGTTACCCATCCTTCGTGTTTTGGTTTCGTTCTTGAGAGAAAGTTTTCTATCATGGTGTTCCCTTATTTTCTCAATACTAAGGAGATAGCCCAAAAACTTTCATTTGGCGCCTAAGAAGGGCCGCTCGCCCTCCTTGGCCGCTTCCGGAGGATTATCGCGATCTATGCTCAGACTTCATCCTCTCTGATGCCGAGGAGGCCGCTCATGATTTCCGCATACTTGAAATAGTTCAAGCCATCTTCTACGCGATGGTGGTCAACGAGGCCCTGGAGTTGGACATGTTGAGCAGGGATCTGGCTGAGGACCTGAAGTTGGCGCTTATAGGCCTACAGTGGTTTATCTTTGAAGCTTGGCTGTAGCTTAACAGAAATAGCCTCTTATGGGCTCATCACCCTAGGCCGGTCAATTTAAGAGTGGGGCCGGGGCCGGTGAGTGGCCAGGAGGAGAGCTCGGGGTCAAATGAGGCACCGTCTCCCTCCAGTGATGATGAAAAGTAGTTATAGGCTTTGCTGTAGCTCGCCTCCTTGTTTTTTTAACCATGTAATGAATCGTTTTGCAATGAGAAGTCGTTCCATGATTCAATGAGTTTACATATTTGTTGATGTTCTCATGTGACCATTGGCCGTAGGTCCAAGCCACAACTGGCCGGTTTAGCGTTATTCATCAGGGCGACTGGCCCCAAGGCTGTGCTATAAGACCCTTAGCCCCTCGGAGCTAAAGGAGTAATGCTCAGCTCCTAGGCCGTACGTATAGGGCCTTCAGCCCTATGGAGGCTAAAGGTACGACAATCGGCCCCTAGGTCGTGCTATGAATCCCTCAGCCCCTTCGAGACTAAGGTACAGCGACTGACCCCAAGGGCATGCTGTAGGACCCTTAGCCTCTTGGAGGCTAAGGTATAGTAATTGACCTAAAGGCTCTATAGCAGGACCCTTGGCCCCCTTGAGGTTAACGATATAGCAACCGACCTCAAGGCCGTACAGGAAGACCCTTAGCCCGTTGGGGTTAAAGGTATAGCGACCAGCCTTTCAGCCATGCTGTAGGATCCTTAGCCCTTTAAGGGCTAACGGCTTAACGACCAGCCCCAGCGCTGTATTATAGGTCCTCTAACCCCTTGGGGGGCTAAAGGTATAGCGACCGGCCCCAAGGCCATGCTACGAGAATTCCAAGTTCCTTCAAGGTTGAAGAAGTGCATACGTGTCAAGTGTCCTAGGCTGGGTGAAACCCTATCTCTGTCAACGCCTTGGAAGGTGTGTCGCTTTCTTCTCTCCGCTTTCGCCTTCTATTTAAAAGGACTTGGGATTCGATGGGAGTCCATTCTGAATTTGCTTTTACCCATTTCTAGAGAGAGAAGTTCCTACCTCCTGCTCTTGTCCTTAGGGTTTATTATTTGAACCTTTAACTTCTTTCGTTCATATCTTCAACATGGTTGCTCATCTTCAACTGCCTACTCTTTGAATTTTTAAATGGGGCTAGTTATCTTCAACCCTTGCTTTAACTCTCTTCGACTTTGGCAGGTACACACCCTTGGGCATCTTTTTGAAGTTTATTTTATCTTTATTAGATTAGGGATGTCATCGTCCTATTCATTGAGTGAGACCGTCCCTGGTGTTCGCATGGAGGGCTATCATCTCTAATTTCTCAACCTCCTGGCCAAGATCGATGGCCGAGTGGTGGCAAGTTTTCCCCTAAAAATCTGTTTAGAGAACCCAAAAAGATCCCTTGCACCGTACTTATCTATGAACCAAGGACTCCCTCGTGGTCTAGTTATGAATACTCCTCCACCCCCAGCATCCTCAGTATTAAGACGAGGTGGTTTACCCTGGGAAATTGATGGGTTGTTCTCATAAGCCTGATGTCCAGGAACGGAAAGTGACCGTAAAGATAGAATGCTCGTTCAAAAAGCAGTCCTGGAACTGATGGCCGAGGGATTCAAAAACAGGTTCATTTCACAATTTCTTTGAGTCCTCACAACGAGCTTTGGGGGGCGTGTTTCTACCAGCACTGGTCATCGGAGCGGGGGAATGCAAGGCTTGTTCTTTTGGGTACCGCTCTTTAAAACCCTAAGCAAAAAGGGGGCTGGCCTCAGAAGGCCCATCTCGTGAAGTGGTTGTGAAAGATACATGCTTCCTAGGTGGACCTGAAACATTCTGACCCTTAGGAGGGCTCGAGCACACACTTCCCCAATAGCAAAGGTGGTGCGATCTCTAAAGAGGGCCTTTGACCTGAAGAAAAATATTTGCTTCTATGGGTTACAAGTTTTTCATTCCAGGACACGGACACCACGGTCAATAAATCTCCCCCGTGTTTCTATCACGATATATCGAGGGGCCTGACGTTTAATGGCCTGAGATTTCCTCTTCATGAAGTAACTCTCGAAAATCCTCATATGAGGATGAGTTTGGAGCTTGGCTCAAATAGTGCCCACGTCATGGACCATAACATCTACTCATTCATGGCGGTATTCGTGAGTTAAGGAGGTTAGCGTTCAGCCCGAGCGTTCGAGTCATACACCTGAGGCAAATGGGCACCTACCAGGATTGTGGGAGATAAGCTTGTATAGTTTCAACAACGAAAGGGTTTATGGCCGCTTATAGAGAAGAAGTCAAAAATAAAAAAATTGGAAGATGATTCCATTTCGTGCATAGGGCAGCCGCTGGACTGACGTTCTGATTAGAACGATGGCAAGCTAGTAAGCAAACCCTTTGGTGAGCTGACGTCTGAGGAGAAGGAAACACCGTGGTGGTATTTCAGTACTATGTCCAGTGGAGGATGATTGGCTAAGCCTCTACCGCCTTCATGTAGAGTATAGTGCATGCGGGAAAAGAGCCCATGGCGCCGTTATGGTTAATTTAAGTTATAAGACCCAATTTAAACTGTCCCCCAGTTATCTATTTTCTGAGAATGACTTTTTTCTCCGCGGCGACCGGTTTATCAATATGAACAGAATTATTATAAGGCATATCATGCTCTATTGTGTTGTTGTTTTTTTATTCTGACCTGACTTCCTTTCCCTTTGTGCAGAGGAGGCCTGGGCCGATGCTATTTCCCCTTGAGAGAGAGGACGCTTAATACAGAGGAAAATTACTATGGATGCCGCTCAAATGGACGCGAGGGAGGAGGAGAGGAGAGGCGTCGTTCAAGTGGAGTCTCAGGCCAAAGAAGGTTCGGTGGCGCCTCACCTTACCTTCCATTCATCACCTAAGTGTGGGAGGGTAACCTCTGTCCTCTTGTGAGGTACCAAATATTGTTGCATCAAGGGAAGGCACTGACTGTGGCGTTAGCCTTCCCCGCTTGGTACACGCAAGAGCTGTGTCCAATAAGAGACTCCTAGGGCATAAGCGTCCTCGGCCCCAACTCCCAAAAGGCGCGAGATTCCACGGCCCTTAAGCCGATGGAAATTGAGCATTCGGAGGGTCATTCACTGGAAGGAGCTTGATGCTGTTAGGGTTGCCCCTCCCCTTGCTCCCCAGGTTAGCTGTTCCAGGTTGCCAGCTTCTGGAGGCCTAATCTTTACTCCAAGCGGGAGCCAGCCCGAGAAGCCTCGGCCCAATCTGGGCTTGGTACCGATGCTACCGCGAGTTCAGCCAACACTCTCCGAAGACCACTGGTAGCGGCCGAGAAAACCTTTTTCCTCGGCGGCTTTTCTTTGGAAGGTTCTTTGATCTACGAGAATTTGTGGTTTGCACAGGGCTTACCCGAATCCTCAAGGGGATAATGTGACCCCCTCTATTTCTGATATAGAGGAGAAAGTTGCACGGGTTCAAAAGGGCCAATAGCGGAGACAAATAGCAGGCCAAGAATTTGGCGGCTTAAATATTAAACGCTGTTGGGAAAAACTAAAAAAGGAAAAAGAGACTGGGGAGAAGAAAAGAGAGAAGAAAAATGGGCCAAGAAAAGGAGGACCTGACTTCCCACCTGGAGAAGGCCTAGTTCAGTTGGAGAATAATGAGATGCGTCCTCGAGGAAGCCACAGCCAAAGCTAAAGCAGCCCGACTTTACGGCAAGCTAAGAAGAGAGGGCAGCGTTCTTCCGATAGCTCTTGGGGTTGTTTGGCTCCCACGGAGTTCAAAGGAGGGCTCTTCGAAGACTGGGTCCAGTTACGTTGAGGAATCGCGCCAAGCCACCCCAACCAGTGAAGAATCAACAAGGTCGCCTTCCTATATGGACATCTCCAATGAGATGATCCTGACGCCCCGAAATGCACCGCATATCTTTACGGTGACGCATGAGGAGGCAGTGATGACGATCCTGACGCTTGAGGCTGTAGCCCCCTCCATTCTCTTTTTCTATTATCTCCTGTTCTTTTCTTCTCCTATTAGGAATGTATTCCTCATCTTTATATTAATGAAAAGATCCTTTGTGTTTTCATCGGACTTGTTGTTTTACTTTCCCCTCTTTTCTTGTAGGCGTCCTTACGCTTTCTATAGCTCATGAGCCTTGCCCCAAAGTGAAATAACAAGCCAGATGTATTGTTTGAGTGGTAGTTATGCTATGTAATCATGAGATAATCATTTAGGTGGAGTGGAGTGTGGCCGTGGGCCCCTTAGCCGTACTGTAAGACCCTTAGCCCCTTAACGGCTACCCGGCCCATAGATACCGGCCCCAAGGCCATACTGTAGGGTCGCTTAAACCCCTTGGCGGCTTAAAGGTTTAGCCACGGCCACAAGGCTGTGCTTGTAGGACCCTCAGGCCCCTTAGGGGCTAAACTTGTAGCTACCGACCCCAGAAGGCCGTGTTGTAGACCCCTGGAGAGGCTAAAAGGGTGTAAGAGAGCTGGATTAGGCAGAGAAAAAACACGCTCTCGGCGCGATTTTATACATGTATTTATGAAAAACGTAGTCCGTACAGTGCATGAAGAGCTTAAAGGAAACTGTTCTAGTGATCATAATTCGGAGCATTGCTACTATGCCATGCTCTGGGGAATGGAGTTCCTTCAGGAAGTTACTGAGTTGGGTATGTGCCGGGACACACGCTGGCTCAGTCACCTTGTAAGCTCCTTTCCAAAAGCCATGAGCTTACCGTGTTCGTCTGGGCAGCGATAGCTTCGGTCTAACGAATGACCAGGTCTACTACCTTGATGGAATGAGTTTTACCGGTGCCATTCATGGATCCATGCAAGGGGAGTTGCACAAGTGTCTCTCTCAGAAGGCTCACCCCGAATAGGAACGAAAGTACATCGAGGCCTCCCGACGGGCTTCGTTATTGAGTCTTTCTTGGAATGTGGTTAAGACGATGGGTGTTGAAGCACACCTCACTGGGCAGACGGCTTTGGACCCATATGCCAGCATTAGAAGGTGTTTCCCCCGCGCCATTTTTCACTGGTACGATTGACCACAAGATGCCCTGTAGCCTCATCAGCACATTTGCCCTTGCATCGTCTAGTTTCTCCTACAAGCCATGGAAGATGACTTTGTTTGTAGCTTCCGCTTGGCCATTTGTCTTGAATGAGCTCTATGGTGAACCGTGCCACAACACCCAAGGTGCTGAGGCACTCGACAACCTTAATCGCGTCAAACTGTCTGGACCATTTCGAAGATCATTGCTTGAGGGACCCGAAAAGAGTATGATATTCTTCAATAAATTCGGACTTTAGCCGCAGTGATTTACAGCAACGCTTTGTGCCTCTACCCATTTGTGAAGTAGTCCACCGTGACGAATAAGTATTTTCATTGACCTGTGCCTAGGAAAGGGCCCTAGTGTGTGTCCATTCCCTAGGTGGAGGAATGGTAGGGGGGCTGATTATTGGCGTCAGTGGGATGTGGCGGCGCTGGATGGGGCAAATTTTTGGCATTCTGCAGCTGCGGACTAAATTCATAGCTGTCTGCACGTAGAGAAGGCCAAATAGTAGCCCGTTCGTATTACGGCGAACCTCCAGGGCTTTTGGTCACACAAGACATAGTAGTGGACAGGGGTAAGACGCTGTATAGGATCTTATTGTATAGTATGAACAAGTTCGCCCGTCTCGTACCGTATCTGCCTCTTGGTGTTGGTGTCGCGGGATAATGTACGAGCCATGTATATGCACAAATGGGCGTCCATTCAAGTGGAAACTCCTATCCAGCCAACGGACTTCGCGGGGCTCGATGCTCATTTCGTTCAAAGTCTCCATTGGATTCGCTTCGATTTCCCATCCCTCGAGGAGCTAGCCAACTTCGATAGAGTGCTTGCTTAATCGATTTTCCGATATTACGGTATATGTGTTATTGAAAATGATCAATAGCCGAGGGCCTCCCCTACCCGGCGGACATAGGTGACCATGGTGTTTATACTTGACTTCGTATCCCCATGAGCGACTGATGAGAAGTTGGGGAACGAATACACTCTAACTGAGTCTCCCCATGCAGTATAGCATAGGTCTACTCCCACTATTAGCCACCTACAGATGCGGCTTCATTATTAGATGCCCAGGAACATGAATTTCAAGCGTGTGCTCCTGCCTCTCTCCTTGGGGGTTTCACTGATTTTAGGCCGGCTCCACTAAGCTACTTTAGTGGAGGAGCCCTAACATAGAGGTGTAAGAAGGGAAGGCACTGTTCGTGTCTTGGGATGGCGTTGGTTATTTTCAGCTAATGAAATCCGCTTAAGGCCTCGGGCTTGTGACGCTCGTCGTGCTCGAAGATGAGGTATATACTAAGATAACTCTACCGCCCCACTTGAGGAGCCTTCCAGAATAAGGCGTCCAACCTTTGCAAGACATTTTTCAATGCGTATTGGTCATGTGAGGCGGCCCACCTTTTTATGCGCTTCGAAGTAGGGGCCAAATTTTCGGCTAGCCATCACCAAGGGGTAAGACAAACTTCTCGATTAGAGGGGAGTTACTTCAGCCCCCACTAGGGCATGGCTAACGTGGTTTACATCGGGGTTTGCCTCTTTGGCCCTTTTCCAGACACCAGCGACCGCTCTTCATTGCCTATTTCCGAGGGCCAAAGTAGAGGAGGAGCATTTCGCCAGGGACGAGGACTAGCTATTTTGCGGTGAGATGAGGTAGGTATGCCTTCAACGCATGCAAGCATCATTGCTTTCTTTGTCCCGCACAAAATTGGTACGCCTTCCAAAGGGCACGAAAAGGAAGGGCTGACATTTATAAGTGGATTTGACATGAAAGCAGCCATAAGGCTGCGATGCATACGGTTAATCGCTAGACTTCTGAATGTTTCGCGGGGTTTTTTTCATGTCTAGCCCTGCTTTAACCTGTCCAGTGGGCTCTATGATTGTGTGCTGATCATGAAGATTAGGAACCTTCATAACCGTCTCAAACACACATTCTTCGGGGTGAGCCTCATGTCGATATGTCAAAGGCTCTCGAACGTACTTTGGCAAGTCCCGCTATGCTCCACATTCCCTGCTACGATTTGACTATCATACGCCCATCATATACCTCCATAGGCTTCCAAAGAGGGGGTTCAAAGATTCGTTTAGCCAGGTGAGGATAAGTTACCCCCAGCGTTTTGTTTTGTAGCGCAAAAGGCAGCACTTCTATAATGTAACCCCGATCATTCACGAAAGCGGTCTTCTCCTAATCCTCAATGCACAAAGGTATCTAGTGATATCCCAAAAAAAGCGTCATAAAGACCAGCAGGGAGTGCCCTGCTGGTGGCATCCACCAGCTTGGTCTATCTTAGGCAAGGGATAATTGTCCTTTAGGCACGCCTTATACAGGTTGATGAAATCAACACACATCGCCAGGTCCCATTAGGCTTTTGACGAGTAAAACATTCGAAATTCACTCAGGATAGTGGAATCCACTAATGAACCCCTCTCCAGCAGCTTCTGTACCTCCGCGGTCGCCGATGCGGGCTACCGCGGCCCATGTGCCCTTTTTCTTAATCACTGCCTTGTTGAGAAAGATCTAGGCCTTAGCGATGTTCCATTATCGCAGGGTTAATTGCCAGGCATTTCCTCATGGCGAATGGCCCAAAAAAGTCTGGTACTCCCGCTAGGAGGTCAAACCAAGGAACAGCCTGTAGCAGCCTCCATTTCTCGCCCAGCTTGACAACCATCGTTCAAAAACCGTCCATCGTCCAGGGGAATCTCTTTCTATGTCATGGGCAGCTTTAGGCGCGAGACGTCTAGGATCGGCCGAGGTTTAGAGTGCCTATCACAGGGTTTCAGACACCACTCGAAAGAAGGAAGCGGAAGCGGGGTCCGCTACTTTATCTGAGGTTGGTGGCATGACGGGTTCACGTTCGACGAATGCTCCACTAATGGTGGACGCTGACAAGGTAGCATTCCCAGGCCGTCGTGATCTCCTTGGAGTTTTCCAAAACACTACCATCATTAGCCTTAAGTGAAGCACATTACGAGACAATGACAGCCTTCAGGCTTGTGAAAGTTAGCCTTTGTCCCAAAAGAAGTTGTAGGCGTGGGATATCGGCGCTTTAACAAGAAATCACCTCCAGGTTCATTATTTTGGTCTTGTCCCCAAATAGCAGTAGAGTCAGATTACTCTGGTCGGGGTTCACTACTTGTCCCCGAAGCCTAAGATGGGATGTACCAGAGAATGATCTCCCTTCCTAGGTGTTGAGGCTTTTTCAAACAATCCATGTTATGAGTCTACGCAGCTCCTCGGTAAATCAAAATTCAACGGACAAGGGCGCTGCCCGCTTTCAGTTGTGGACCCACCAATGGACTGTTATAAGGAGATGTAAAATGCAAGCCTTCAGTATATCGAAAAAACCATAATGGGAACTATAACACGCTCCCTTGTTCAGCCATCAAGACTACTGTACCCCCTCGTAGTTTGGGCCTGCCAGCAGGACCGGGTTAATACCTTCCGCATACCCGCTGGCAATAGTGGTACTATCTCCTGTGGAGCACTCCTCTTCTCGGCTACTGAGCGCGCAGGTCTGCATTCGTGGACGAAGGAACCAAGGTCCTCTCGTTAAGAAATAATCATATCTTTCCTTGTAGCAAGCTCATGATGCCTTCGTCAAACTCTAGCACTCGGTAGTGGTATGACCGTATTGTTATAAAAACTCATAATACTTCTGCGATGTGTGCCATTTAGTCCATGGTAATAGGTTATGGCTTTCTCAGCATCGGGATGTCCACTTCACTTCCATTATGTATACTTCTCGGAGCCGCATTGCAAGCCGGAGTCCTTGACATCGAGCCGTAGCCTCCTGTCTCCTCGTCCGATTCCGAGAGTCGGGGCCTTGGACGTCTGGAGGCGTCCGTGCTTTCAGCGCAGATTTTAGTTGTTGCTCGAATAAAATCTGCAGGCTTCCTCAGGGCTTCGAACTAGGGGGTGGGTTCCTTTCCTCGGCTAAAGAGAATTTAAATCGCCCATTCCTTTAGGCCGCTTCATGAAAAAGAGGTGCATGCCACCTGTGGAAGCACTTAACGAACTTTGCCAAGGATTCTTGCGACCCTGCTCGATTGGGATAAAATGAATGCTAGCTGCCTCTCCTTGCGAGTAGCAATGAATGGGCTGACAACCTATCACCAAAAGGCAGGAGACACTTCTGGATTAGGCCATTGAACCAAGGACTGCGGCGACCCCCTCCAGGGTAGCCGGGGGAAAAATACCGGTAGTACGTTGTATCATCTACATTCCTGGAAATACATACTAGGCCCTATACCACTCCAAGGTGTTCTGTGGATCCATCGTTTCATCGTACAGGTCATGGTTGGCATTAACCTTTTTGCCATAAAACAGGGGCCGTGATATCTACGCGCTGATGATGACAAGTGTGGAAAAAAAGGGAACGGCCTGGTCCGGGTGGGCAGTTCCCGACACTTTGAAAGGGTCTCAACGTGCGCCCACCTCTCCTACCGGATGGGCTTCTTTGGGGGGAGGCTAGCCCCGGGGAGTTGTGCAAGGGACAGATCATGATGGCGGGAGCCCTGGCGGTGCACACCTCTGAGGAGGACTACGAGTATGCGGGATCCTTTGCCGGTGTCGCTCAGGAGTGCGTCGTCCCTAAGGACCTCCCCTCTTTTAGGGCTTGAGGTTGCTCTTGTTCCTCAAAACCAGGCGGTGCATCGAGAATGAGTTACGTGTGGCCGTAGAGCAGAAGTGCGCGGATTTCGCGAGAGTCTTCCTGGGTTGCCCTACGAGCTCGAGGTGTGTGTAAGCAAACAACTCGCATATACGATGGGATTCCTGTTTCGAGGAGATCATATCAGTTACTCTCTGAGTGGCAGTCTCTCTGCTTCATCACGGTTGAAAACAATCATGTGTAAGTTTTGATGATAACAACCCAAATGTACAGTCAATATGCTATCATGCTATGCTTGAGTAGTGTGCTAGAATTGTGTGTTGAGACAGGTTGCAAACACCCTGAGAACAGTTCGAAGAAGCGTGGAACATCAAAGTGAATATGTATGCACGACATCAAGGAGGTCAAAGGATCACAAGAGTCTTAGGTTAATTACTGGTTGTATTCATCTAGATTCTTGTTAATATGCCAATTAGAAGATCTTGACTTAACACTCACTTTGAAGGAATTTCTTGCGCTAACTCAGAACAGTTTGAGCAATCAGGTCTGCAGTGTTCTGAGGGCAACGTATAAAATCTTATCCCAAGATTTTCAAGTGTTTTTCTACTGTCAAAATTCTAACATATTTGGGATTGATTTCTGATAATATTTTGTCTTACAAAGAGTCCTTCACTGAATAATATTGTTTTTCTAAAAAGATACTCAAAAGATTTTATCTTAGCCTTTAAGATATGATTTTCCAAAAAAGATAATGTTGAGAGATTCAATTCCGTTTGGAATACTGATTATTTTTTAGAGTTATTGCTAAAATCCAAAACCTCCCATATACTTGCGGCACAAGTATTCCGTGGGTATATAATCTCTTGCCTCTCAACGTTTTCATTCATGGTTTTTCAAGGAGCAAAATCGAGTTTTCTGTGAGAAAATTTTCTGATTGAAAAACCTTCAAGAAGTGTGCTAAATTGAGTCATCTATATTGGCATAATAGGATTGTATTGTACCTTTCATTTAGCTTATTTAGAAGCATTCAAAGTAAGGTGTTTTTCTATTCTCCTCTGTCATCAGTGAGATTAGAGTGTGTCCAATCTTGGAGACTTTGGACGTGGTGTGTGGCTAGTTACTAGTTACGTGTTTGTAACGAGGGTCTCGGGGGAGACTAAGTTACATGTGTGACGTAGTCACAGTGAGTTACATGTGTAACGAATTCGGCCCGTGTTAGTAAAAGTGTTATGAAATCCTACTGAGGTAGGTCGTGGTTTTTACACCTCAATTAGGCCAGAGGTGGTTTTCACGTAAAAATATTGTGTCTCCTTTATGTTTTCCGCAAATTTACTTGTTTGCTTTACTGCAAACACACGTTCCAAACAGTTCTGAAGAGTGTTTTTGAGAAAAACGAAAAAATGGTAGACACAATTCACCCCCCCTCTTGTGCCTTATGTGATAATCTAACAGTGGTATCAGAACAGGTTTCATAATTAGGTTAAAACCTTGAGAGTTCCTGAAAAATGCGTACGCAACAAGGAATCTTGGAAGGTCAATCTATGACCAGACCTCATATTTCAATGAAGCACTACAACTTGCTGGAAAAATCGAATGGAGAACTATATCCAAGTTGAGGATTATGAGTTGTGGACGCTCATTGTGATGGCCCTTACATTCAGTGAAAGTCACAACTGATGGGAAGACGTTTCCTAAGGGCTGAAGGAATTCATCTCAAGACGACTTCAGGAAGATGGAGAAGAAGGCAAGGTCAAGGAAAACTGCTGTAGTTAGTTTGGACTCAGACCTGATGGTCACCGGAATTAATTAGTGGTTGTTCCCTGTTGTGTTGGAAAAAAGATCATTATTTTCAAAATTTATGTGGAAACAACAACCAAGAATCTTTACAAGTAAAGAATAGCTAATAAGATATAAGAGCCACAATGAAGTCATAAAAGGATTGTCCATAGAAATAGGAGGAGTCCATATGCACTATAAATAGTTCTATGAGCTAATGATTAACCCTCTCATGATGGGATATTGGAAAATTTTTGAGAGGCTGTATTTTCCATGCACGCGGACCATAAACTAATAATATTCACTATTGATGCTTCACTTAGTTTTATATTTGATAAAAGTAAATAAGGCTTACACTCATCAGAAAAGATTGAGTTTTATACGTAGCCAGTGTGATGAGAAGGTATACTGCACAACGCAAAATAACACTAACAATGATAACTACTTAAGTTATCTATTAAGAGCAGATTGTAGGATGTTGGAAAACAAGAGCAATATGCAAAGAAACTCTACTCTGATAATTCTTCTTAAATTTTGGAACAAAGATACAACATTTAAAATATACTTGCTAACCCCTAAACACTATTATACAAGTTAAACAAAGGTGTTACACATAGGTTTAAAGATTTTGAAAAGTAAATCAAAAACTTTGGATAAAGGATTTAAATCATGAATAGTAAAGAAGTCCTCACACCGTCCACTTTCATGGTAAAAAAGTCATGCTGAAGAGAAAAGTGGAAAAAGCTAGAATGATAATCATCACAAAATGTTTAAGATAATGTGTCTTGAAGTTATTATATGCCTAACAAAACGATCTCTTTCAATAGATCAAGCGGAGTCGATTCAGTTCCGAAAAATGGATTGCAAAAGCGAATACTAATAGATAAAAATGGATTGAAGAGAGCATTCTTACTGCATTATGCTCCTCAAGGACATTATGATGTGGATATTAATTATTGGTCTTAAAAATATACCTCAAACATTTCAACGAAGAATGGCCTAAATCTTGAAATTCTTAAATCACTATTGTCTAGTTGACATACGCTGATTATCTTATCTTTTACCAGACCATAGGACAAGTACAAAGCTAAGGTCTTAACTGTCACCCAAGACACATGGAGCATGAGTATATTCTTGGAAAGAACAAGTGTATTTATGCTAAACAAGAAATCGAGTTTTTACGTCTAGAAATAAAGCTGAAAAATCATCCTACAAAAGTCATATTCTAAAAAAATAGAAAATTTCCCTTAAAAGATTGAAGATAGGAAGCAATTAGAAAGGTTTCTTGGGCTGTAGTATCTATGCTCCGGATTTTATTAAAGATCTAGCTAAATTGAGAAAACCGGTGTCGCAGAAGAAACTCAATAAGAAGTAAATTGGATATAGACGCTAGCGATTCAAAGATGTTTAAATATCAAAAAGACGTGTTAAAATCCTCACGTACTGAATTTGCTGAATGAAGGAGATGATTTAATTCTTGAGATAGGATAACCACAATAAGCATTGGAGTACAGTACTCAAAATCAAGAAGGAGAAAAACTCTACAAATATTACCAGTGGAAGTTTTTAATAAAGCAGAACGGGCAATAGTCTGATTCTAAATTATGTTTTATTTATTTAATTAAACCCATGTTATTAATTGGCTTCGCATCATTTATCGCATTTAATCCATTCCGAATGGGGAAAAATTCATTGACCACTACTTTGCAATTGGGTTTTAGTTATCGTAAAAATTTGGGTGAATCGATGGTAGGGCCCTAATAATATGGTTTAAGAGATTAAAATTATTTTTCACAACATCACAAAACTATGTAATTTTGAGTGTGCCAAAAAATTTTATCGCCCAATGGAGTGCCTTTATTTCCGAAACCCAATTCATTGGGACCAATTTGATGTTTCACAGTTAACGCAATTGATTTAGCTTAATGATCGTTATTTATACCTTATTATAATAGGCAAAAAAGCTACTTTTGGTGCTTAACGTATTGAGCTAATTCAAAAAAAATTCAACCAAGCCTAGCCCCCATCTAGGGCACCTCAGGCACAGCCCCACCCCCAATACCACAGCCACGACCCTCAACTTTTACCACCACCAAAACACCACCTCCATCTTCTTAATACAAGCTTTGAAGTGAGATTAAACTCTTAATCCATCTTGATTCATTTTGGATTTTTGTGATTGCTTAGTAGGATTTAGTTCTCGTGTGATCAAAAATAATGCTAGTATGCAATTTTTATTAGTTTGAAGTTGGATAAGTAATTGTGATTATTTAGAGGGTTATCATGATGATTTGAGTATTTGGAACTAGTATACATTGTGAAAGTTGAAGTATCCAAAATGTGCTAGTGGTGCTCGTATAATTATATTTGTTGAATTTTGAGGTTTGTCTATTATGTTTTGAATAGAAACCAAGGGGTTTGTAAGAGAGTAGTGTGCACAGAACAAGTTGTGAGAAGAGTGGGTTAGACTGTAGTTGGAAGGGGAAAAAAAGCATTTAGGGCTGGAAAACATGTCCAAAATCATGGCACTTGGAAAATTAAATTGGTATTCATGGGCATCAAAATATGTGATTGTTTTATGATGGATAGTAGATCAATGTGTACTTTAAAAGCCTCTTGAATCACTCATTCTGAGTTTTGTGGAAAAAGTTACGACTGATCTAATACGACTACGTATGATGAAACTAGAGCTGTGCCATGGTTTTGTTTAAAGCTTTTTTTCAAAAAACAAAAAATTTTATCCACGTGTATTATGATACATGGTTAGTTGTGTTTTAACTGGAATAAACGTATGTAGGAATTTCCTAAGCTTTTCATATTAGGGTTTTAGGCCTAATTGAGCTCCCGGGTGAAAGATATGGAATTTCTAATGTGGCTTCTGAACCAGTAATTAAATATCGCGAAACTGTGAACTAGAATTTTGGGGAGCTTAAATCAAAAATCATAATAATTATGGATATTGCCAAGAAAATATAGAATTGTAGTTAACAACTTTGTATGTGATTAAAAACTCATTGGGTTGGAAAACTGAGTAAATGGACATTCGTGAATGAAATCGGAGAAGTAGATGGAATAATGACTCAAGATCAGTGCTTGTTGGCCCCAAGCCCCATTGATTAAAGCAATTTTGAAACTCAATTTTATATGCCTATATGGCCTTTAAATCCTTAGTAATCATTCTCAGAAATTTCAAAAAATCCTTTATTACCATTAAAGTCTTTCTATTTATAATCGACAATATTTACTTGGTTTATTTTCTTGGATTTATATTTTTACTCGAAAACTAAAGTACCTTAGTATATAGTTTTCAAATCTTCTTAGTGTTAATCTATCTTATATTGACATGTGAGTTACAGATCCTTCGTTATTGATAATCAATTTCTATTAAAGTACAAATTATGAAGTGAGCATTTTTACTAACTAAATATGCCTATCATACATTTCTAAGCAGGAATCGAGGTCTATCTATTCGTCCTGATTGTGCATAAATATTATCAAGTAATATTGCATTTTAAACACTCCAAGTACTTCATTGCCTTTTGCTACTTTGAAAATCAGGAATGCCATTTATCAAAGGTACAATTATTTTGTAAAGTATATCAATGCACAGTTTACTTAGTGATTTATCCTTAATCAGTTGACCTCGGCAGTTATTATTTACATGGCACTCGCCATTTAGTTACCTCAGTGCGGCCTGAGGCTAAGTCTCCCCATTTGCGGTTTTGGGTGGGGGCGGGACCGCCTTGGAAGTATATAACTATCTATAGATCGTAATAGTTACAAGGGGTTCATACTAGATAATAACTGGCAATTACAGGTTTTTACATTCAATCTCATTCACTGTTTTAAAGTAAAATGAATTGCAAATCGATGCGCCCAACTAATTTTTTAATGATTCATTTCCAATCAGGAATGCAATATTAAGCTTCGGAACTCATATTTTGAATGTTTGTCTGTTATTTAGGCAAATGCTCAGTAAATCACCCTATTGCTACAAGTCAGTTGAAGAAAGTAAGTGAATTCTTAGGAAATATGGAATGAGACACACATGTAATGATGTTGGTTCAAGACTACTTTGGGAATGAATTTTAGAGATCTCAGTTGATGAAGTTATAACCTTATGGAAAATTACTCTATTATGGTTGTAAAACCTATAGTGGTTTTAGCAGCAGTTTGTATATGATTTGGATAATGTTTGAATGTGTATTATTGTATCTATGCTTAGAATGTTATATCTAGCGTACATGCTTAAAGTCTTGTCCTTCTAGAGATGGCTGGATAATGCCTCAATCATCGAATTATCAATTTTAATAAGGGGTTAAATTAAAGAGTATGCAATCAGTGAGACATGCGCCATTGGGGGCATTACAAAATGCAACTATCCCACGATGAAAAAACAAATCCTTGCAGTCACAGGGAGAATTGGAAAGTTCTTAATTTTTTACTCCCGAAACCCTTTCTTATTCAAAACTAATGGTGAAAGGAATACTGGTTTTGTAAAAAAGAATATTATCATACATGAAAGGCGCCAAGGGCGACTAATTACATTGGCAATTGTGGACACTTAACCAGTTCTTTCTCTGTTGAACATTTATAGGGATCAAAGAATTCTTTTGAAAAATAGTTTACTTAAAGCTTGGCAATGGTGATCATTAGGAGCTAACTACGTCAAAAAGGAAGAAATCTAAAATGAAATGTCATTACTGCTTAGACAGTCTCTCTTCCAGTAGAGCCTTAGGATATTTTGAAATTCTATACAAACAAAACATAGATCACGCTTTGCGCCTGTCTTTTGCCTATCTAATAGCACAAAGATTAAGACTTTTTAGAATACTACAAATGAATCACCTAAGGTTGCCTTAGATATCAGAAAAAAATAAGTTCCCATGGCTCAAGAAAAATGGTCAACAAAGTACACATAGGGGGAAATTTTTGTGGGGGCTAATCTCATCATTATTTTATGATATTTAGGAGTTGGTCTAATGTAGAGTTCCTAGCAAAATTCAATCTCTCCAAAATGTCCCCATCATGAAGGTCATGAATATGCCATGATAGCTACCTCATGTAATCCCGATCTAAGGGAATCTTTTTTCTTAAGACTAAAGTTTCAACAATGCATGTTTAAAAGGATCCCACAAAAAATCTATACATAGAAGTTGCATGTCAAGATAAATTATGCAGTAATGAGGATGAAATGAAAATGGCACACCAACCCTTATTTGTTCAATTGAGTAATTAGACCGAATCCAATTAAACCAACGTCAGGAATGCTTTCCAGGATGCAAGAAGTCAATTTAAGTAATCCTACCTCGGAAAAAGCCTTTGGTTGTTACAACATTATCTCAAAGGTGGTGTATTGACTTGAACAAGTGAGAACACTCATGCAATTGCAGGAATACTACTTTAAATTATCACAATATTTCAACAAATGGATGAAGGTAAAAGAGATATTCAAAAAAATATGCTTTAGTATCTCTTTGATTGCTGTAGCTAAAAAATTTTATCAAAAAAAAAAGAAAATACTTCTGTGAATTATTTAAAAAAATGGCATCAGAGCACTACAATTTATGAGCTTGTGATGATCATCTGGAAATGATGGACTCGAAGACATTATTGAGATAAAAGGCATGCAAAATCTCAATATGCCTGATTATTCTTGTCAACATTTAAGTGCTCTGAACAAGTTTCTACACCATTATTGTATTTGTGTGTCAAGTCAATAAATAATGTAGTCTACTATAGCCATTGCGAGGTAGTTGTAGTCATGTGAAAACTATTAGTAGTACTTTAGCCATTAGGGCATCCTATGTAGTCAAAAACACTCTATAAAATGAAGAAGCAGAGTGTTGAGGAAGGTACGCTATCATTTAAGTATCTTTAAGCAAAAGAGAAGCAGGATCTCCATTTTTAGATGAGCAAGCATCTCTGATGATCTTAATAACTTAAGCCTCTTCAACCTCTATATTGTAATATTTTCATGTTCAAAGTTTTCAATAAACAAGTTTTCCCATTAGAGAATGTTATTCAATCGAAATTTATGTCTTAATTATTAAATTCTTGATAAATCTAAATGTCCTTTTTAAATTAAAACTTGATTGGAATACAGTTTAAGGTAGAAACGAAAAAACAGATATGTGTTGCTTCTAAGCGAAGAAATGTTGGTTGAGAGTGACAATCTCTGTAAACTAGCAGTAAAGGAACGCTAGAGGTCCAACGCTAACTAAATTCAGGTAGCAATTAAAACGTTCTAATTAAGCTTTATTATTTTCG
>JAKOGI010002766.1:77500-87680 GCA_029747015.1 Carnegiea gigantea
GTTGATTAAGCATAAAAGCATGTGGGAGTTGAGATTGTTCATGATCATGCTAGTTTAAGTTTGAAGTGATGGATTTAGATTATTTTTTATTTCACTTTGTAATCCTTATCATTATAAATGATTATGGTAATGTTGTCGTGGTTTTGGATGAATTAAAGAGTGATTTTAGTGGGTGGTTACATGAAGAAAGGATGAAACTAGGTGATTTAGGGCTGGAAAACATACCCAAAACAGGGGTCTGTTTATGAATAAACTGGTACTTCGTGGGACATGGCAAAATTATGAATTTTGGTGTGAAGACACCTCAATGAGTTAGCTTTCAATGGGCTCTAGAATTACTTAATTATGAGTTGTGTAGACAAAGTTATGACCAATTTATTAAAGACTGCGCAGAGTACATCGAAACTGGGAGCATTTGTGAATAGGGGAATTTACGGAAAAACTGGTATTGATTGGGTCATTGAAAAATTGTGATTTTTGGTATGTGGATAGATTAATGCGTTATCTTTCAAATTCCTTTTGAATCACCTTAATCCAAGTTCTTTGGAAAAATTTATGGTTGTTTTGCTACGACTGCGCAGATTGGCCTAAAGTTGTGCACGGTTGTGTTCTACCCCAATTTTAGGGACCTTACTATGTGAATCATCTTTTGTGTCCGCAATGAAAGTTTTAGAGGACTTTGTGAGCTTTTCATATTGGGGTTTTATATCTCAATTTGAGGTCGGGAGTGAAAGATATGGATTTTCTAAAGTAGACCATCAAACGGTAATATGACGGAAGAAAGAAATCGTGACATTTGGAAATATCATCAGACGTTTCTATCTAATTATGGGTATTGCAAAGCAATTATAAGGTTTAGTGAGTTCAATAAGTTTGATTAGTGTATGGAAGTTTATTTGGGTTGGAAAACTGAGTCAAATAAGCATGAAAATGGATTTTGAGAAGTGGGCAGAGTAATGACTCAAATCAGTGTCTATTGGACTCAGTTGGAGTTATTTGAGCTTTTATGAACCTCACAACATCTCTCCTGATATTAAGTCTTCTATTATCCATTTCAGAAGCATTACACTTTCTATTATCCATTTCGAAAATATCAGAAACCCATATTTCATTTATATTAATCAAAATCTTTTCACTATCACCCCAATCATTCCAATTTAGTCTATTTTGTTTCAGTTTGTTGTATTTCAAGTTCAATAACCCTAATAGTTTTTTTTTTTCAAATCATTTTGTTGTAACTTATCTTATATTGAATTATTGGAATTGGGAAGCTTTTTAAATAATCAATTTTCATTAAAGTTACAAATTCCGGGAGTAAATATTGTTTACTAACTGCATTTACCTATAATTACATTTCTTTAGCAGAATCGGGACCTAGTTTATCGTTTCCATTGTGCATAAGTATTATCAAGTGAAATATCATTTTAAAGACTTCAGGCACGTCCATTGCCTGTATCTTTAGAAATCAGAGTGTATTTATCAACATTATCATGTTTTGATAAGTACATCAATGAATTAGTTTATACAGTGGTTTATCAGTTAATTAGTGACCCCATCAGTTATCATCTATAGGGCATTTGCCCTTCAATTACCCGCGCGACTTCAGGCCAGGTCCCCCGATCGGCTTGGCAGGTGTACACCTATCCATAGATCGTAACAGTATCAAAGGGTTCACTATCAGATAATAACTAGTAATGCAGTTTTGCATTCATCTCATTCACTATTTTAACTTAAAATGAATTGTCAAGCGAGCCCAACCAGTGTTTCAATGATCATTTAACAACACAGGAATGCATGTACTGAGTTTCGACTCACAGTTCGAAATGTTTTTCATATTTTGTTTTAGGCAAATGCTCAAAGAATCATTTTCATACTAGTAAACCAGCGAAGAAGAATAAGTTGAGTAAGGGAATTTGGATGGATCAACACTGATATAGTGCATGCATATTTTCATAGCTATATATTGAAATCTTTAGTGGATGTAAATGCAAATTACATGGTGAATTGTTTTTACTGTAGTGTAAAAACCTTATGTCGGTTAACAGTTGATTATATATGGATTGATCAGGTGTGTATGTGTATGATTGAAGCTATGCTTAATTGTGTTATTTATAACACTCATGTTTCAAGTCTTGTCCTTTTAGACGGCGGTAATGCCCCTATCATTGGGTTGTTTAGATTATAATTAAGGGATTTATTAAGAAAAATACAAACAGTAAAATATGTTTAATTTGGAGGCGTTACAGATTTGGTATCAGAGTCAGGTTGAGATTTTCTTTATAGGATCTGGAGTATGGAGTTAGGATACTGAGAAAGTTAGTTAGTGAGGAATGAGAATTATTATGATATGAGATTTGTGATACTATTTGCTTATCTCACACATATTCTACTCATATATTCTTCTTTGTCAAATGAATCCATATAAGTTGAATAACAAGTTGAAGGTTCTCCAATGCATTTAGGTAAGTATGGTCATATGAGCCACCCCATATGAATGGTATGACATCCTCTTAGCGGGAATTGTTCATTTTTGGAATGTAAACCCTTACACTCCGGGCGTGTGGCCCGTAGAGTTGCGGTCTCCGGTGTGTAGCCATTGAGTTTGATTTGATATCCTTTTAGACTCCTATTCAATGCAGGGGATGTGATGTAAGGCTTTAAGCCTAGAAAATGGCCAGTTTGCAAGCGAAATGCTGTCCGTTTCACCCCAGAAATTTAAGAATCACTAACACTCCCAGCCCTAGGGTTGGGGGTTATTACAGATGTTTCCTATGAAGGGCCCTTGATTCATTTTGAGGCTAAATGCATAGGAAAAACTAAGTATAGGCAGAATACACAAGTTCAATCAACTTGGCAGTTTTGATCGGTGCACAAGGTCTGACTTTGAGGTAACTTTTGTCCATAATTAGCATGATTTATCTAGGGGTTTCCTATCCTGAATTTAAGGTTAGGGAGATATCTTTCATATGAAACAAGTTTCAAGTGGATTGGAGGTCACTTGGTTATTCAAAACTGCTGGACAAGTCAAAGTCTGCAAATTGGGCAAAATCCTAATGCACAAGGTCTGCGTTTGGTCCAGTTGCAGCCTATGAATTCCATCACATAGAGATGTTTTAGTTAGTCTATGTCAAAGTATAGAAAGTAAGTTTTCCGATGACCCATATTGCAGCACATTTGGAGACCAGTGGTTAATGAAATTAGCCTAGAAGTCTGATGGTACAGACTGTTCAAGTCAGTGGATACATACAACTTTGAGCTTATATTTCCTCATATTATGGGTGTCATTTTGTGCATTTCTTGGATCCAAGTGGCAATTACTTCATATGCTTCATCGATTACAGATATTTTCTTCTGTAACTCAAGAATTTCATCTAAGTGAGTTATATGGGGGTTCTTGGTGTAGTATCCCCTGAATTATAGAATTTTGGAGAGGCTTGTTCTATGGTACATAAGTTTGAAACCATTGACTACTGACGATTCCATACAAGAGAAACCAAGGACACATTAGAGAGACATTTTGCTTCAATCCATTGCAATTCAAGACTTGCTTAAATTGCCCAAACTCTTGCAAGCAGTCCATTGACTCCACCTCCATTTGTGAAGTAGACATTACTCTTGAAAATATTTCACTGCACCTTCTGGTAACATACCATCTACCATTGTCCTTGTTGGATTATCAACTATTGGATATTTCTCACTTTGACCAGGGGCTTCATCTTTTTGTCTTCATGGCATCTCCCCATCAAGTTGCATTATCATTCACTCTCATGTTACATCTTCATCAGTTCTGGTCACATTTTCCTATTTTTAAGAGCCCAATTGCTGCTAGTAGCTGGTTTATGATTGGGATGCACCCATGTCAATAGATGATAATTTTGTAGCATGCCTGAACAGAAGGTAGATCTTAACTACATTTTGTATAGAGGTTGATTGTTGCCTAACTTATGGGATCCATTGCTAAGGGAAACGCGATGTGTCTACCTTTTTTTGGCTGATTCAACCTCAGCTTCCTATTGAAGATCATTTGCATAAAGCTTAAGTTTGACAATCAAAATCTTTGCCATGCATTTGGATTGCGTCAGTGAGAAATTTTGATGGGTTACTGCCCTTGGAAAGATATCTTCAGCTGATTCATACTACAGAACTCCAGAGTGGAAAGTATGATCCTCTGGAACCTTAAGAATGGATTCGAGGAGTGGAGAAAATTTTCACTGTAACAGAGGTTCCAGGGGATAAAAGGGTGAACATTGGAACATTTTATCTAACTGGTGAAATTGATATTTGATGGAACATTGTTAATAATAGACTCTTAGCGTTTGGTTTCACTTGGAGAAGATTTGTGGAAGAATTAACCACAGCACACCTAAGTGTGAGTGGGAACTAACAAATGTATGTGGTGCAATAGCCAGAGCAACTCATTGTTGCCTGTTCCTAAAGACTGAAGGCTGTAGACAAGGATTCTCACCTTCAAGGCCTACAGCTGTAGGAAGGGCTGGTACGGTAGATTCAATTGCTACTCATTCGTTTATATTCCTACCATGCAAGTGAACCTTAAGAATAAGGAGGCAGAACCCAATTATGGAATCAAGTTATCCAACGACTCTAGAGTTGAGTGTTCTACCTCTCATAAATTTGTTTCAATCACTATTGGTGAGATAGTTTTTTCCGAAGTTCTGATTCAGTTTGACTCATCAGACTTTGATATCATTTTGAAAATGAGCTAGTTGTGTACTTATGGGGTCAAAATAGGTTGTGGTGGCCCTAAGGTTATTTCAAGAGATAAACCAGGGAGAGAAATATGTTTCATAGTCAAAGAGAGGAAAAATCTTATCCTTTAAATTCTATTATGAAAACAAAGTGAGCTCTTATATCAAAGATATATAGTGTATTGGTGTTATGCTATTAACATTCAACCTAAGGAAGAAAAACAGAAGATATCCCTATAGTTTGTGAATTCAGAGAACTTTTCCTAAAAAGTACCGGGATTGCTCCACAAAGAGAAATTGATTTTGAGATTGAATTAATCCCTGGTGCCTAACCTATCTCAAAAACCCCATATCGTATGGCCCTAATTGAGCTTAAAGAACTGAAGTTTCAGTTAGAGGAGTTATCACAGAAGATATTTTATCAAACCATCCAAGTGTGCCATCATGGGATGCCTAGTTCTATTTGTAAAGAAGAAGAATGGAATCTTGTGGTTCTGTATTGTTTTTAGAAAGCTGAACACGATCACCATCAAAAACAAATACCCATCACCCCAAGTAGGTGACTTATTTGATCAACTGTAAAGAACATGAGCCGTATATAAGATTGATTTGAGGTTAGAGTACCATCAACTTAGCATTATATCTGAATACATTACCAAAACCATACTACGGACCATGTATGGGTCATGATGAATTCACTGTGATGTCTTTTGGCCTAATCAATGGCCCCGCGGCCTTTACGGGTCTTATGAATAGAGTTTCAGATCATATCTAGACAAGTTGTGATGGTGTTTATAAAAGATATCTTGAAATACTCCAAGGACAATGATGAGCATACTGTTTATTTGAGGACAGTGTTGCAGACCTTGAAGGAACATCAATTACATAGCAAATATAAAAAGTGTGAGCGTTGGTTAGAAGCATTGGTATTTTTGGAACATATGGTGTCAAAGGAAGAGATTAAGGTTGATTTGCAAAAGGGTGAAAGTAGTTATAAAGTGTCCAACATCCACCAGTGTACTGAGACTAGAAACTTTTTGAGTTCAGTAGGGAATTATCGAGTTTCAGGAAGAGTTTGTCAAATATTGTCTTTCCTGACCAATAGGTTGAAGGAAACTACAAAGTTAGCAAGAAGATAAACTGGTGGTTTATGCCTCCCAACAACTCAAGTCTCATGAGAAGACTTACTCTACCCATGATCTGGAGTTAGCAGTTGTAGTATTAAATTCGGAGACATTACTTATATGCAGTATCATGCAAAATCAATGCTGATCATCAAAGCTTGAAGTACATCTTCACTCAGAAAATGCTCAATCTACATGAAATATCAGTTGTGGCAGATCCAATGTCAACCAAGAACTGTTGTGGCAGATGCCCTGACTAGGAAGGCACGACATCCCTTGAGCACTATAGTGATTACTCAGTTGAATCTTTTAAGAGAGCTTGAGGACTTAGGCATTCAATTAGTGTCGCACAGGAAGGTGAATGTTCAATTGCTGGCACTTACCTTACAGCCCCCCACTAATGGAGGAAATTAGAGTGAATGAGGATAGTGATCCTGAGCCACAAAGAATAAAGCAAAATCTTGAGAAAGGGATTCAATTTTAATGGACTTTGTTGTGGGATTCTCTCAGATATAGTGTCTGATAGAGATCATGGGTTTCAAGCCTGTTTTGGCAAGCACTTCAAAGAGCCTTTGGAACGACATTGAACTTTAGCATTTCTTATCATCCTGAAATGGATGGGCAAGTATCTAAACATATCAATGGATCCAACTCTTTTAAATTGGTAGTACTTTACGACCTGTGACCAACATTTGCATTTGAAGACAGGATGGAATAGCACCAGCAGAAAATCTTACGTGAAACATCAGGATAAAATGACGGTAGACATTGGCAACAAAATCATCTTTTGGGTCATGAAAATCTTCTCCAACATTCGATAAGGTGACATTTGTCAAAAGACTCTTGAAAACATACCATTGGATCCGACAGAAAGGCTATGTTGATAAAAGAAGGAGACTCCTAGAATTTCGAGTATATGATAAGGTTTTTTTTGAAAGTTTCACCAACTAAGGGTGTAAGGGGGTTGAATTGTGAACTAAATTGAGGCCAAGATCTATTGGACCATACAACTTTATTGAAAGGTTGAATCTCATAGCTGTCTACTAGATTTGCCTATATAACTCAAACACATGCATAACGTGTTCTTTACCTCACAACTCAGGCAGTACATTTCAGATACTGACCACACCGTCATAACCAAATCCATTGCGGTCATTGAGGGTCTTATGTTTCAAGAGCACCCAATCTAGATATTAGATCTCAGGATTAAGCAGTTCAGCGTCAAGTAGACATCTTTAATCATATTACTTTGGACAAATCATACCTCCTCAGAAGTTACTTGAGAAACTGAGGAAGAAATGAAAGCCAAGTACCCAGACTTATCTGAGTTAACCATGCATGTTTTCATAAACCTCATAAGTTTCGAGGATGAAACTCTTTAAGGGGGGAAGGCTGTAATAGTACGACCCTAAATCATGTTTATTTATTTAATTAAGTTGTGTTATTTATTTTTCAGATTTATTTATCTCATTTAATCATCCCGATTGGAAAAATTCATTTTGGGCTCCACTTTGCAATTCGAGTTCATTTACCGAAAAATTTTCGAAAAATTGATAGTAGGCCTCGATAATTATGATTTAAAAGAAAATAAAATTATTTTTCATAACATCACAAAAATTTAATTTCGAGCTACAAAACAATTTCAATCGCATAAGGTATATTTTTCAGGCTCAAGCTCATTTAGGCCCAATTCCGACCCGACAAGTTATTACTCCATTTTACTTGACTAAGCACCATTGCATGTGTTTAATTTCCATTGGCTTAGGTTATCTTTGCTAGGTATAAAATCAGCCAAGTAAATTAAGATACAATCAAAATCATTCTCAACCAAGTAAAGCAAAGCTAGTCTTCTCCTTCCTCTTTCCTCCACAGCCCCCTCGGCCAGCCCAATTTCATCCACCTTTCTGCCGCTAGTCAGCCACCAGGACAGCAACCAGCCCACCACCAGACCAGTCACCGGCCATCCCCCACACTCACTCAAGCATCAAACATCATTCACACCTCCTTTTTCAAGCATCAAGTGAGTAAACTCCAATCCCTATCATGCTGATTTTTGATTCTTAATCTTGTTTTTGTTGGTTTTTGTTGTTGATCATGCCATTTTGATAAGAATAAGAGTTATCTTTGAAGTGTTTAAGTGTTGATTAAGCATAAAAGCATGTGGGAGTTGAGATTGTTCATGATCATGCTAGTTTAAGTTTGAAGTGATGGATTTGGATTATTTTGTATTTGATTTTGTAATCCTTATCGTTATAAATGATTATAGTAATGTTGGTGTGGTTTTGGATGAATTAAAGAGTGATTTTAGTGGGTTGTTACATGAAGAAAAGATGAAACTAGGTGATTTAGGGCTGGGAAATAGATCCAAAACAGGGGTCTGTTTATGAATAAACTGGTACTTTGTGGGACATGGGGAAATTATGAATTTTGGTGTGGAGACACCTTAATGAGTTAGCTTTCAATGGGCTCTGGAATTACTTAATTCTGAGTTGTGTAGACAAAGTTATGGCCAATTTACTAAAGACTGCACATAATACATCGAAACTGGGAGCATTTGTGAACAGAGGAATTCACGGAAAAACTGGTATTGATTGGGTCATTGAAAAATTGTGATTTTTGGTATGTGCATAGATCAATGTGTTATCTTTCAAATGCATTTTGAATCACCTTAATCCAAGTTCTGTGGAAACAGTTATGGTCGTTTTGCTACGACTGAGCAGATTGGACTGAAGTTGTGCACGATTGTGTTCTAGCCCAATTTTAGGGACCTTACTATGTGAATCATCTTTTGTGTCCGTAATGAAAGTTTTAGAGGACTTTGAGAGCTTTTCATGCTAGGATTTTATATCTCAATTTGAGGTCGGGAGTGAAAGATATGGATTTTCTAAAGTAGACCATCAAACGGTAATATGGCGGAAGAAAGAAATCGTGACATTTAGAAATATCATCAGAAGTTTCTATCTAATTATGGGTATTGCAAAGCAATCACAAGGTTTAGTGAGTTCAACAAGTTTGATTAGTGTATGGAGGCTTATTTGGGTTGGAAAACCGAGTCAAATGAGCATGAAAATGGATTTTGAGAAGTAGGCAGAGTAATGACTCAAATCAGTGTCTATTAGACTCAGTTGGGGTTATTTGAGCTTTTATGAACCTTACAACATCTCTCCTGACATTAAGTCTTCTATTATCCATTTCAGAAGCATTACACTTTCCATTATCCATTTCGGAAATATCAGAAACCCATATTTCATTTATATCAATTAAAATCTTTTCATTATCACCTCAATCATTCCAAATTGGTCTGTTTTATTTCAGTTTATTGTATTTCAAGCTCAATAACCCTAATTGATTTTTTTTTTTTCAAATCATTTTTTTGTAACTTATCTTATATTGAATTATTGGAATTGTGAAAGCTTTTTAATTAATCAATTCCATTAAAGTTACAAATTCCGGGAGTAAATATTGTTCACTAACTGTATTTACCTATAATTATATTTCTTTAGTAGAATCGGGGCCTGGTCTATCGTTTCCATTGTGCATAAGTATTATCAAGTGAAATATCATTTTAAAGACTTCAAGTACATCCATTCCCGGTATCTTTAGAAATCAGAGTGTATTTATCAACATTATCATGTTAGGGCATTCGCCCTTTAGTTACCCGCGCGGCTTCAGGCCAAGTCCCCCGATCGGCTTGGCAGGTGTACACCTATCTATAGATCATAACGGTATCAAGGGGTTTACTATCAGATAATAACTAGCAATGCAGTTTTACATTCATGTCATTCACTGTTTTAACTTAAAATAAATTGTAAAGCGGGCCCAACCAGTGTTTCAATGATCATTTAACAATACAGGAATGCATATACTGAGCCTCGGCTCACAGTTCGAAATGTTTTTCATATTTTGTTTTAGGCAAATGCTCAGAGAATCGTCTTCATGCTAGTAAACCAGTGAAGGAGAATAAGTTAAGTAAGGGAATCTGGATGCATCAACACTGATACAGTGCATGTATATTTTCAGAGCTATATATTGAAATCTTCAGTGGATGTAGATGCAGATTACATGGTGAATTGTTTTCAATATAGTGTAAAAACTTTATATCGGTTAACAGTTGATTATACATGGATTGATCAAGTGTGTATGTGTATGATTGAAGTTATGCTTAATTGTGTTATTTATAACACTCATGTTTCAAGCCTTATCTTTTTGGACGGCAGTAATGCACCTATCATTGGGTTGTCTAGATTATAATTAAGGGATTTATTAAGAAAAATACAAATAGTGAAATATGTTTAATTTGGAGGCATTACAATATATATATATATATATATATATATATATATATATATA
>JAKOGI010002767.1:0-50000 GCA_029747015.1 Carnegiea gigantea
TAAGCATAGCTGGGATTCGGTTAAGACATACCGTGAGTGGTTGGTACATGAAATGATGGTGGTGGGATGGGTCCATCAAGCATTCCAAGTAGCTGATGCATGATGACAAACGCTGTTAATTGAGTACGCCACGATAGGAAATTGTCGACAGATGCTTGCACTGTGGTCACATAGGTTGTAACATTAATCGTCCATATAGTTGGAGGCAACGGAGGAAGGCCATTAAAAGCAATAGATGGTGTACCCATCTAAGAAACCCAGGCTAGTTCAATGAAGTAAACCGAGGCAAAGGGCTGGGATCGGTACAACGGAGCAATCAGTGGTGGGACTGCAAAAGAAGACCAACGCTAGCGAAGCTAGCAGGAGCGTCGAGGAGGGAGTGGGCACCTAGGTGAAGTGTGGAAAAGGCTACAAAAGCACCGTTGAGAGGGGTGGTGGGGGCACGGTGAACGCTATAGTAGGCGGAGCTAAGGTGATGACTGAGGAAGAGACCATCAGCGAGGAAACCAAAGGTGTCAACCGTGAGGGCTACGCGACTGGCGATGTTGGCGTGGAGTCATCAAAATCAATGAAGGGAGCCATGGAAGACGGTGAGGGGCAAAGATCAAGAAAAGAGACAAGACAGAACCCTAGGCAAGAAACTTGCTTGGCAAGGCAGAAACAAACCCTAGAGAAACCCTAGACACGGCAGAAGCTGAGGTTTAGGAGCAAAGAAAGATTTAGTACGCTTTTTGACTCTGATATCATGTGAGATTGAGTGAGAGAATACCTCACCCAAACTTGGAGCCCTTGCATTGTATATATAATAAACGATAATACAAGTAAATTACATATACACCCTATATATCTTCTAAAATTTAGTACAATTTTCTAGAAAGAGGCAATTAATAATGAGCTTGAGTCTATTCTTAACAGTAGAACTTGGATTTCCACTAATCTTCTCAGAGGTTGTAAACCTACTGGGTGTTAATGGGAGTTTCAAGAAGAAGAAAAAGCTGATGGTTTAATTGATAGATATAAGGCTTGATTAGTGATTAGGGGTTATAACCAGCAGAAGAAGATTGAAGATTTCTACAGTTATTCTACTGTGATTAATATTGCCATTATTAGATCTCTTATTGCACTTAGCTTGCATCAGTTCATGGCTTGTATGTATTAAATGGATGTCAAAATTGCTTTCTTAAATGGGGACTTAAATAAAGTAATATACATGGAGCAACCTAAAGGGCTTGTTATAGCTGGTCAAGAGAACAAAGTGTGTAGTCTTGGTCTAAAATAAAGCTCTTCAATGATGGTATGATAAATTTGATAATACTATCACTACCTATGGTTTTGTTGCTAATGAACCTAATTCTTGGATGTATTCGAAGCAAAATGCAAATGGTTTGTGATAATTTGTTTTTATATGGATGACAAGCTTATTTTTGGCACAAATATGAATCTGATAAATGAGGTTAATACTTTTGTAAGTTTTAAATTTGAAATGAAAGATATGAGTGAGACTAATGTGATCTTAGGAGTAAAGATTAAAAGGATTCTAGAATGTATGTATTTGAATCAATATCATAGTATTAAGAAGATACTTAGAAAGTTTCACTCATTTAATGTGGAACCTGTGAGAACACTAAATGATTCCAATGTTCTTTTAAAGAAGCATGAAAGTATCTTAGTGTGCCAATTTGAATACGCAAAGATTATTGGCAGTATTATTTTCCTCGTGAACTAAACCTGATATTGCTTATGCTACAAGTAGACTTATCAGAAATGCTCATAATCCTAATAATGAACATTGGAATGCTTTAAGCAGGTTGTTGTTGTTGTTAAAAGGTGCTATCAATTAGCATTTGCACTTTGGCGAAACTTCTTTATGCTAGAAGGATACAGTGATGCTAATTGGGTATTTGATAATGATGAAATTAACTCTACTAGTGGCTATATGTTTGCACTAGCCGGATGTGCTCCCTAAAAATCATCTAAGCAATCCCGTGCTACTCTGTGTACTATGAAACTTGAGTTCATTGCTCTTTATATGGCAGGCATAAGGCTAATTGGTTAAGAAGTCTACTAGTGGAAGTCCCATCATGGGGGAAACGAACTCTTCTAGTTGTTGTGGCCACTGAGCGACCATTGTCGTGTCAAAGAATAAAGCCTTTAATAAAAACAAAAGACACATTCGCCTTAGACATAAGGTTGCCAAGGAGCTCTTGGAAACTGAAGCGATATCACTTTACTATGTGAAGTCCGAAAGCAATTCCATAGATCCCTTAACAAATGACCTTTGTGAGAAAATGATCATTGGCACAACCAGGGAAATGAGATTGAGACCCATTGAGTGAATCGTGATGATAAATTCCCACTCAACCAAGAGGCAAGTTCAAGGGATACTAACAAAGTCATCAACAATTTAGGAGCACCAATTTTCTATCCCTCCCTTGGAAGAGCGGGCAGTAGTTCTTGCTACTAATGTGTCGTGGTTGAGTTTTGACTCCTAGTGAATCAATATCCATTAAGTTTGAGGTGTAAGGTAGCACATACTTGATGTATTCCCTTATGTGATGGGTGAATGTGTGGCCACTTCCTATGGAGATTGGTGGGTCGATCTCCTGCAGCACTCATGAGGACAAGGTGGAGCGTAGGGGTGATAACAAAATTTGTTACCTGGTCCTAGTCTCGGAACCGATTGAATCGAATAATGGAATTTTGGAATCGAATCCGATCTTTGTACCTAACCTAATATCATTTTTTTATACGCGAAGTCATATATACATAAATTTTAGGAAGCCTAGCTTCTTTCATTCTTTTGCTTGCCTTTTCCAGCCGTCCTTGTCCTTGCATTCACGAATATGAACACCTTCTTAACTTCCTTTTTTAGAAGCTTTTTCAGAGTTTCCTCTTTGGCCTCTGCTTTCTTAGAGCGTCCCCATCCGTGTGGAACGCGTAGGACTTGTGGGCCCCGCATGTCACACGCTTGCTGGGGAACCTCTGCCAGCCAGAGGGAAACGGGGGGCACGCGGGCCTCCACGCCTGCCCGTTCCTCCCCGCATTCCACCTTTTTTGTACTTTTTAAATTTTTTATTGATTTTTCTTTTTTTCTTAATTGAAAATATTATTTTGATATTTGAAAAAAATTATGTTATAAAGTGGGTCCATATGAAATATTTTATTATATAATTTAAGTTAGAGTTCCGTTGGTTGGAAAAGTGATAGAATGCAAGTTCAAAAAATGTGAAACTTTTGATGATATGACATTGCCTGAGTTTCAATTTTTAAAATTCAGATTGGGAATGCTCTTAATAAAGATAAAGTTTTATAGTACTCTTTCTCTCTCCTCCGTTTTCGTCTCTCCTTCCCATTATCCCTTTTAATTTATCGACGCTAGTTCTATATTTTGATTGACGTATTCTTAATTTTCATTTCATTGAAGTGATTTACGTTAATCTTATTGAAATTTAAGCTCTAGTATTCAAATTTGAACTCCTCTTTTTCTTTTTCTTTTATTTTTGCGTATTTGAGAGCTTCTTTATTCTAATTCTTTCTCTTTTTGATCTGTCTCTCACACTCTCTCTCCCCCATCATGGTTTTAGCTTTCTGGTTTTTGATTCTCATCGTCAATGCTTCTAACATTGTGCCACCATGAAGCTTTGACGTAAAGGTCTTCCTATTAATGGCGGATCTAGATATTTAGAATATAGATGTCCATCTATTAACATCATCACTACTATACACTCCCCAAAAAAGGTCATATGATGCATACTATAGTAGTCTATTTTGTGGAGACATCCCGTCATATTTCCACACTAATGGAACTTGATACGCTTATGCCTCACTTCATTACTTTAAAAAAAAAAAAAAACAACTTCGGTAGTCTACTAGTATGTTTGTTCTCTGCGGTCTTTATATTTTATAGTTGACGCATAAATGGTGTTGCGATTGTAGAATATTATTATTACATATCATTTACTAAAACCGTTCGTTGCAGAGCACACAACATTAGCACCAATTAATAAAACAAGAATATTAAGTCATGAAGTGAACATGAAATAAAACTACAAATAAGTAATATCCATTATCTAGTTACACCAAAAGGAACGGCCAAAAAATCAGCATCAAGTTCAAATAAGTAATTAGTGCCAAGTCAAAGAAAATTGGGTACCAAGAACATACTACAACTGAACAGTCAAAAACATCAATAATAACAATAAAAGAAAATCAAAGAGACTAATATTAGATTAAATTCAAAAGTCTAAAATCCACATAAGATAACGGGAGACAGACAGAGAAAAAGATTTGGGAAAGTTGAATACAGCTTTGCCTAAGAAGAGGAAGGAGAGAGAAAAATTTGAGCTTGGGAGTATTTAATTCTATTTTATTTTGCTATGAAATTTGTACTTTATAGTGGTAATTTTTATATTTAAAAAAACAAAAATGTTAGTATGTAAGTTGGGTATATTTAGAGAGTTTCCATAAAGCATAACTTTTAGAATTTATTTTAGGGGTGTCCATATATATCAAATTGTCCCCTTTTAAAGTAGCTCATTAAGAATTTTTAAGCCTCATTAAAATATTTTTAAGGTTAGGGGTGTCCATGGACACCCCTAACCTCCAAAGAGATCCGCCCATGCTTCTTATGTTGATTGTACTGATGAAAAATAAATTTGAAAAATAGGTTGTGATGCGATATCCAAACTGGAACCTAAATTCGGTTACAGCCAGTTCTAATACTGATTCGAAAATCTTGGAATCGATCGGACGCGATTTCATCCACTATTGGTTCTGTTTGCAAAAAAATATTGGGTCCCTAGTCGTGCTCAAGCCTAGCCAGGCATAGTGGCCGGTGTAAGGCGACAATCACGGGTACAAAAATAATTTTTGAGATTAGTGTACGCCCAAATGGTAGACTTACAACTCCCTATGGAGTTTGGGACATGGCTCACTTGATAGGATGTTTGTCACAAATGTTGCGTCAATATATGTTCATTCAGATCACAAGGTATTGGCGCTTATGAATTAATCTTCTATTTTGTCCAAATTAAAATTGTTATTGTAATGAACTTTGAACCTTGAGGGGGATTGCTGGAAAAGTTTCAAAATTTTGCAAATCCATGTAAAAGAGGCGTTATGTTGTAGAAAGAAAGAGCCTCCCATAGTCAAAGATTAAATGGAACGATATACTTTTTATATGTCAACTCTCTCAACTTCTTTGTATAACAAACGAAGGGTGGGTTTAGAAGACTACACAACCGCACGATCCGTCAGACCGGATGAGGGCATGGGTTTTTATCTTTTTACTGCTATTCGCAATTAGTGTCTTGGAATTACAACGATCTTGCCCAAACCAGAAAACAATAAAGGAAGAGTAAAAGAAAAGAGGAGAATTTTCTTTGTATAACTTGAAGAGAACCTAAAGCAATTGAGAGTGCACAAGATTGGTCGAAACCATGTAACACTGAGGAGTGCCTACCGTCTGACAGTTTGTACCTTTTCTTAGGCAAAATCATTTTCAGGATAGTGCTCTACCTCACATCACAATATTTATGATCATGGCTTCTCATCCCTTGGCGTTCTTGGACCTGACATTTGGGAACTTGAGTTGTTCAACTGTTCCTTGGGGACTTGGTGCCGCGCTTCTTCGACTTAGATTTTCGAGCTCCTTGGTGTACTCCCAACTCCTTGTGATATCTTGCTTGTTCCGGTAAGATTTTTCTTACTATTTGCTGTGATTGTTGTTCAATATTTCGAACATTTCACAATTGCCAAACTTTGCTAAACTTCAATATTTCTTTTTAAAAAAATTCGTTGAAAGATTTATGTCATATATATGAATCCTAGCGTGCAGATGACCAATTCATTTTTATGGGAGTACTTTTGCAAATGCATGAAATGCTATGTAGCTAGAGCTGTAAAACGAGTCGGGTCGGGTCAACCCATTGAATAAACGAGTCAATTTCGTATCGGTCTTAAGAATAACTTAGATTTGCTCAAAACTGAAAAATAACAAGTTTTCACAATAAACGGTCAAATCGTGTCGACCTCGGGTCGAAATCGATTCGATTCGGGTCGGCTTCGTGTTTCTCTTAGTAAATTCAGGTCGGGTTAGGGTCGAGTTAGCGTGTCGGATTAGACTTTTACAGTCCTACATGTGGCTAACTTGCCGCCACCACAACTGTGCATGTTGTGAATTTCTTTTTCCTTTTTTAAGAAAAAATATGGGATGATAATCTGAACAATCCTTTCCTTCGTCCGCTGAAGGACGGTGTCAAAGATAAGAACTGAGAATGCAAGCTATAGATTAAGTGATCGCAGTGAGATTTTAGGCTTTTTTTTGAGTTGAGTAATGAGTGTATGCCGTTGAGAATATCAAACCCACATACAAGGTTAGAAAAAGTAAGAATAGTAGGTGTATATAAATATTTAAAATGATCATCCAACCTAAATAAAAGTAAAACTTTGGTTTCCGGAGGTAATGAATAGTTCAATTTTCGGATTAGTTTAAAATTAAGATATCACAAATCTTATAGAGTCCAATAAACTTAACGTGGACAAAGTTCACAAGGCTAACATAAATAGTACACCCCTAATTTTAGGCTAGTTTGAAGAGCCACCACATGGGGTATTTTTGAAGCCTGCTTAGGAGTTTGATGACCATGTTGTTATTGGTAAATAATTTTGGAGATTTTTTGTTTAAAAACAGTTGTACCATAAAGACTAGCAAAAATATTGGCATACAGTAATTGTAATTTGTGAAAAGACAGACTTGAAAAAATATTGAATGATAGGCTAATTTCATACATTGAAAAGATATCCCAGAAGAATATCTTAAGTAGAAAATCACATTTATAGAGTTGCGTGAAAGCTCCTAGACTTTTTTTGGGGGGGGAAGGATTGCAACACTGTTGATAGAAGCCTTACATGTTTGCAATTACCAGTACACATTGTTATCAATTTGACATTTCATTAGGACATTTTTTTTTTTTTACCTTATCATAAGTACTTAATTTAACATTCAGCAACTATCAATATAATTCAATACTATTGAACACAATTCAGCATCATTAAATACTTATTGAAAATATCTAGTTATATTTTCTTTAATCATTCAATATATTTAAGCATGTTTAAGGATATTTCAGCATTTTAAAGTATATCTTAGCCTGTTTAAGCATGTTTGAGCAACTGTCAGTATTTTTCAGCATTTTGCAACAAGAAGCACCAATAAGTATTTCTGGTAAGTTGAAAACAATATGCCTTGGGTGAGAAGTAATATTTTTCTTTATTGATGATTAACAATCAAAACCATGAGAAGCAGAGTGCAAATATCATGCTTGCAAACCCAATAAGCGTCACCTCACAAGCAAAACAGAAACAAGGACACGGGATTGAAGTCAGAATATTTGAGACTTAAACGTCGTGAAACTCATATGGTAATTGCTTTACTAGCTATGCACGAGAGTACCAAATATTGCAAGGACAAAGCAATTCTTTTGTTTATTTATTCAAGTATTTACTTTTTGTCAATCAAGAGGCTCAGAAAGGGTGTCCAAATACCAAGCTCACAAGTCACAAGCACAACTAGCATCAATTTATTGGGCTGCGGCGGAATATTGTGGACTAATGCAAAATACAATAATATCATATTTTGATTTTTTACACGACGTATTATTCTTCATATAAATGATGCCATTTGTCTTATTTTATAAAGATTTCTGTTTACATCATCATCTGGCTATGGTGTTATCCTTTTTAACTTAATTTTATTGAATTTGAATTTATTTATGCTAAATTGAACCTAGCCATTTACTTTTTTTTCGTTTTTTTGGGTGTGTGTGTTTTGAAGGAGAAGATAAAAATGTACAAATTATATGATAGTCATAGATTATATTTGTTATTTTCTGACATTCACTCTTTATGCTTGTTTCTATAGCTGCCACATGCACATCACCGTTCAATATGAAAACAAACACATCATGAAGACCAAAAAATGATGAATATGTTTGGCGAGTGTAGGATGAGAATACCATAGTAGGTCAGTTTATCTAATCTTCGACAAGACCACCATATGAAGTTTTCATGCTAAAATAAACTTCTTAAAGAGTGATTTTTTAGAGGTTTTAGGATGACTAAACACTTATTATGGAGTGACGTTTTTATTTGTGAGTGAATGGCAAAGATAAATAAATAAAATCACCTGAAACATTATATTAATCATCCCTATGGTTATTAAAATAGTGAACTCATAGAAAAAGAAACCCATGAATAACTAATCGAAAGTGATTAAATAAAAGCATGGTATAAAAAGTACCTAGATTGTGCCTTCCTTGTCTTATTTGATCGTTCAAGATTTTTGTCATAGACTTCATTAATCATCCTCTAGACATCCTACAATATATCAAATCTTTATATTATAAATTGTAGAATGATAAGGGTTAATAAGCATTCCCTTCTTTAATCCAAGCTTTACCTTTAATCCCGTCAAAATGCCCCAAGTAGTTATAACTTTCATTTGGATTCAAGATATAAATTTCGGATATTATCTCCCTATTGTCTACTTGAAGATAGATACAATGGGTGGTTACATTATTATCACTGCCTCTTCCCATGACCATTACCAACACCTATAAACCATGGCTGGTAACTTCTTCAAAAAAAAAAGGTCATGCTTCTGCTCTTATTCAATCACACTTAACTAAGTGTAGTAAGAAAATAAGTGAAAATGAGCACCTAGTACTATCCTCACATATAATAAATAAGGAAAAATATAACCACTCTTATAAGAATGGTAGTAAGTAATTAAGGTTTTTCCACACATATTAAGTGTAGGGACTTACATCTTATAAATAGGATGCACTTAGCACAGATATTAAGTGTGGTAGCATATATTTTTATTTTTTAAAATTTATTTTAAGTTTTACCACCAAATTAGTGATGACCATTGAATTTTTTTTAAAAAAATAAAAAGGGGATTTGCTCGCTGCCTGCTTCATTCTAATTAGTGCTGAGAAAACCTTGGCTTTCACATCTCAGTCACGCATACCCCTCTTGGTTCGTTCTCACCGTCGACGATGGTCGTGGTCGGCGGATAGAATTCCGGGCGTCGACTCATTCCAACACAAAGTGATGCATTGATGGCGGTCGTTCTCATCGGCGATGTTTCCCTAATCTCTCGTCTTCTCTGCTTTCTAATCAAAGCCAGAGGTTTTCTCTCATCTTCTCTGTTTCTTTAATGAAAGGCAGAGGTTTTGGTCAGTGTTCCAACACAAAGTGAGGCAATTTAGCATCTTTTATGGGCAATTTAGCAGCTTTTCTGGACAATTTGGCAATAGTGTGATATGTAATAAAGATGGCTTGAAGTCTACTAAGTTTAAAGGTCCAATCTATCTCTCACCCCTCCTACTTTCCTTTGTGCTTTCTTAGTCTATTGTTGGTGTTGATTTTTTGTGTTAAGTTGATTTTATAAGTTTCAAAGTATGAATTGTTTACGTATTTTTTTGCCTGCTAATGGCTTATTGAATTAGCTTAGAACAATGCTAAGCTTATAGCACCCATCAGGTGTTCGATAAATTGTCTAAGTCAACTTGAGTTTAAATTCTGCACACTGTTTGCGGTTCTAGTTTCGTTTTGCTACTGGTATTGTCAAACTGAAGAATCTTTGAAACTGATACAAAAGACATTGGTCTACAGGACATTGATCAAGAGTATGAAAGAGAAAAGTTAAATGAAAGGATTGCAAAGCTCTCAAGTGGGGTAGCTGTAATCCAGGTGATTCTTTCACTGCCGTCAAAAATTGTGTACTTTACTTTCCCAATAGTCATTGTCATGCAACTTTTGTTGTTGTGTCTAGGTTGGAGCATAGAGTGAAACTGAGCTGAAAGAAAAGAAGTCACAAGTGGAGGATGCTCTTAAAGCAACAAAGGTATTTCCTTAGTGCTTACTCTCTTCAACTCGACTAATATGTAATCCGTAAGTAATGTTTTATCAAACCGTAGATATAAGAGCCAGTTTTTCCAAATTCTAGATAGATGTTGCTCACCATTCATCCATATTTATTTCAAAATTTTGATTCCATATACACAAGTCGAGAAGATGTCAGTGCACAAGATAAGGATGTAGTAGTGGATTTATGCCAATCGATGACATAACACACAGGTAAACCTGAAAAGATCTGAGAAAAGTATATGTGAATCCAGTCAGGGATAAAATGCAAAGAATGAAACGTAAATGTTAATGCTCCATTGAGAAGTTTGGAACGAATGCCTCAGTGCCTGTATGGGAGGAAGAAGAAAAAGAGGACAAACCTTAAAAAAGAATTTACAAAGTTACACAACTTGGTGAGAAAAAGGATTTCGACAACATTATGCAGAAATTTAAGACTGACAAGCACTGCACAGTTCTATTTAGAAGTATCATGTATGTAGTTCTATTTTTTCTTCATATTCTATCCTCTTAGTTATATCCTAATATTCCTTATGATTTTTGTGCTTGCACCTTCATGCGATCTTAACTATGTTTCTTAACTCATGTAATAACTTTAATCAATATCATTTCCTTCCAAAAGCTACTCTTGTGATTGTAAGGATCTCTTCAAACTAGACAGGAGTGAAGTTAGATAAATATGGACTTTTCATCCATTGAACTCTGGCTTCCCCCATCTCAGTAACATGAAAAGAAAAAAAAAATTCAACAGTTGGTGTTATGTAGCACAGGGACATAGTTTAATAATTTTGATTGCCAATTCATGGGTGGATTTACCGATAGCATTTGCTGTTAGCTTCTGAAGTTCCCAGAAGGATTCTTCTTTTATGTGTTTCATGGTCTATAATTTTAATGCTGCTGTTACAAATAGGACAATAAAGTCCAAGGTGTTTATCTTGAAGTGTGGTTCATCTATCTTTCATCTTTTGTTTGGTTTTTATGGGCTATAATTTTTGTCCTTTGCATTGGTTATGCCTATTGTCAATTCAAATTCTCAATCCCACTCATTTTCTGGACTTCTAGCACGTATCTCTTAAATTCATTTATGTTCAAGTTTTGGATTTGTTCATGGCAATGGGTTGGATCTGTGTTGAATACGCCAGGCGTGTAGTCTCTTGAGTTGATTTGCTCCGACGTGTGGCTGTTGAGATTGTATTTATGACTTGTTGTAAAAGGAAAATAGCCAAGTTTTAGGCGGAACTCTGCCAATTTTTTTCAAAATCATGGAATTTACTAAAAAGATAAACCCAAGCATAAGGATATTATATAATGTTTTTAGAACGGGAGTACCTAGTTATGGAGGTTAATAGATATTACATCTTGCAATCTTTTTAGAAATTTTTTTCTATTAGTAGCATTGTTTGTTGTACTTGACTTTAATGTATGGGCTTGGTGATTTCAAGTTAGAACCAAGGGCAGCATGTCATAGCATCGGATATAAAGTTTGGGTTCATGAAGTGTTCACCTGAAATTATGGAGTTTTATACCATCTCATTTGTTTTGTTTCGTTTCAATCTTATTTGTGTGTACTTCAAACAAACTCAACTTTTATGTAGTGGGTGCATACTTTGTTGGCATATTGAATTCAATTTCATACTTTTCATTATGTGGTTGAATACTAGTTATTTTGGAACTTAATTGATAATAATTTATTTATGGTTATAAAGTTGCCATACTTTTTGTATCATTTATATTATGATCAAATATATACTCTCTCTCTCTCTCTCTCTCTCTCTCTCTATATATATATATATATATATATATAAAATATGTTAGTGAACACAAAGTATTTGCATTTTTTAAATATAATGACTTTTTATTTATTTTATATAAAAATTTTCCCGTCAAAATTAGTTACCCGCTTACAACGTTTGAAAGTTAGTCATCATATGCATTATGCCACACTTATAAGCGAGGGAGTTGTCAAAATGATTTTTCTCTCAAAGAATACTCCGATTATGGATACAAGCGAGGGTAACCTACCTACACCTGTAAGTATGGTAGATGACGCAGGCTTCTATGGATATAAGCATGGGTACTGCACTATCGGACACGCTTATTAAGCATGGCAAATTTTTCCCCACTGATATCCTGTGCATGCTTACCTCAAGCGTAGCGAATATACCCTGCCATAGATATAAGCGTGGAAGGAGGCAAATTTAAGCATGGGTAGGTAGATGCAACATTTCTTGTAGTCCCACTTCTCATAATTAACCGTGTATCTCTCTAGTCAATCAGTTAACTTGCCCGTTGAGGTTTCCATCACCGCCATGAACACATCAATATCTCCCCCACAGTTTTTTTTGATGTTGTTCCATGTCTTGGGGCCTTCCATAGGATACGTATCACTATTTTTATTCATCTTAGATCATATTACTATCAATCAATTGGAGACATGTTGGCCTCTCTGTTTTGCGAATCGGACCTAAAGTAACTAAATGGTGTATTCAAGGATCTCATCTTTTTCTAATTTTAGATAGTGTTAATACAATTTTCATGTACAATCGCAAGTTAAGGTCTTTTGACAAAGTACAACTTCCACCCTCTTTAATAAACAATAATAAAATGCAGCTTTGCTTTCATTTATATCTATGGTGTATGCTAAACTACTAATGGCGTCAACCACAACTAATGAGTATAATGATGACGAGAAGTAATCTGGTCAATTTAATTTATGACAAATTTTCGTGTATATTTTGGATTTGATTTTTCATTTGATATGTACATTTGCTTGTTTGATTTTCTTTTTTTTCTCCCAATGTCAGTAAATATCATCTTCAGTTACCCCTTTTCTTTCAACACAAGGGCATCAATTGGCAAGATCTTTTAATTCTTTTTTTTTTGGGGGGTGTGAGGTTAATAAGATTAGATTATTTTTTTCATACAATGTGAAAGACAAGTAATCAATCTTACTGTCTTACTTTATTAAAAAATATTTTGTAGCTATTCATATTTGTTTCTTTTTACATGTCTAACTCTCGATTTTGCTACAACTTTTTGTTTTTGGGGGGGTTTTCTTGGTGGTAATAATATAATAATATATCTGTGCATATAACTCCCATAGAATAAAACAACAGCAGTTGTTAAGTATTTTTAGTATCAAAAAGATAATAAGTTGATCCTATACCTAGAGTATTGTCCATATTCATGGCAGAGCCTAGAAGACAATTCTTTGAACTCATAATTTATCTTCTATAATTCCAGATAATAATGCATAATCCGTAATGGCACTGTCTGCATGTCTCCTTAGCTCCCTTAATAGATCTCATTTTCCTTTTTTTTCCCTATAGGGGGTGTGTTTAAGTATAGAATTATGTAAAAATACTTTGCATGATCACTCTAATAATACTATGTCTCATACTTTCCTAGATTTTGATAACATGGTAACTAGACCTGGCAAAACTGATCCGAGGTCCGAAACCCAAACCGAACGACCTAGGCCCATACCCGACCTCACATCCAAAACATACTCATCCAAAAGTAGACCCGAAACCCGAATTGACCTAAACCGAACCATATCCGACCCGAAATTTTCTACAAAATTGCTTGTTTTGGCATGAAAAACATATTTGACCAAAAATTAGTTGACTCGAAATCAACCCGAACTGCACCATACCCGACCCAAACTGAAACGACCTGAAGTGTCACTTTACCCAAACATAACCTGGCCCAAACATGACCTGACCCATACCCGAATCGAATGACCCATTTGCCAGGTCTAATGGTAACTCACCGTGGGTTTGCCTTCTTCATGAGGTGGTGTCACTAAATGTTATACTACTATATATTAGTGCTAATTTCTTGAAACTGTAAAACAGAATGAAACTCTGCAATTTCTTATACATATACACATATTTCATTTTCTTCCTTTAAAAAAAGGGAAGATGATTGATTTCATTTGTGAAAAGTAACAATATTATTGTTTCAGTCACTGATAAGGGGTCTATCTTGGGTGATGTTGTGAATGACAAGGGTAAATTGGAGCTCACTAATATGAAACCATTAGTTCGAATAATAGGATTAAAATTAAATTAGTACCCATCTTTCCATGGAGAAAAACAAAATTGTTGTTGTAATGTGTTGGACTTTGACTCCCATAAATTATGTACAAACAGGATGATGCCGTTGATTTTATCGTGAGTTGGATGATTCTTCTTCATTTTGGGAGATGCTAATATGTACATATCATTGAATTGTTTCATTAATGTATTTAATAATTGAAAGGTTAGGGGAGGCTCTTTGGACATACAGAACCATGTACAAGACGCCGACCCAATCAACTCCTTTCGCTCTGGTGTATGGGGCTGAAGCGGTATTGCCTTTGGAGCTTCAAATCCCCTCACTCTATAATGCCATACAGGAAGGCTTGACTGAAGACGAAAATCACAAGCCTCGTCTGGCTGAGCTTGAGGCCCTTGATGAAAAAAGACTTCTAGCGCAACAAAAGTTAGAATGCTATCAAACTCGCTTACCACGAGCATTCAACAAAAGGGTGCAACCGTGTTCATTCCAAGTTGGAGATCAAGTGGTCACGGCAAGAAGGCCAATTATTATCCCACACAAGACTGAAAGCAAGCTCACTTCTAAGTGGGATGGCCCTTACATGAGTCGAGAAATCTACACCAATGGTGCTTTTAGGATTGTCGGTACCGATGGAGTGCGAGCTAGACCGATAAATGGAAAGTTCCTAAAACTTCATTATCCTTGATGTGTTTATACATATAAGATCCTAAACATGAGTCTAAACTTTTCATTCTTTCAAGTTAAACTCAATTGTACTACTCCTGACCCGCAAGAGCATAAATTGTGAAATCCTTTAGGGTTCCCTTCAGGTACGTAGGCAACTTTGGTATACATCTAAGTACAGTCATCATCATCATCAAAAAAAAAGGAAAGTTTGTTGAGGCTAAATAAAAAGTTCATTTGATCGCAGGTCTTATACGAAGATTGGGCTGGGTATAAATTCATCTATTGTCATGAAGTAGATAATTGTGGAATCCAAATCACAAAAAAAATCAACCAAGGCACATGTGCAGTGATGAAGAAGAGAAAATTTTCATCTAAGCTTTATTCAATAGATATCAAGCTTACATCATACAAGTGCAAAGTGCATTACAAGTCAATCTAAAAAAAAAAAGGAGTTAACTATGGATTCCATTGGAAATTCTTCAAATCTTCGAAATACTACTTTATGTAGGTTTCAGCCTTCTCTAAACTAGCTTTTATGGTTGCATCCATCACTTCAGTGGCATTGAGTATGTCAATCTGACCCTCCAAGTCAATAACATCCCGCTCAGCTTCTTGAAGCGAATGCTCGCTGGCCACTACCTGTGAGCTAATATCTTTCTTTTGATCTTCCAATAGTTGAAGTTCTTTCAGTAACTCCTCATGCTCAATTCAACCTGCTTCAACTCGGCCGTCTTTGCTTCATAATGGGCGCCTTCTGTGTCAGTTGATGGGAGACCTCATCACCTTACCTTGCACCTCAATGCGACAACTATCATACTTTTCAGCAGATGTTCGACCGAAGCAGCTCTGTTGCAGGTCCTTAAAGTCACATGGTTGCTTGATCAACCCTTCAACCTTGCTCTCTAAAGGAGTGGCATCAACACCTCTTTGAAGGATAATGGCATAAAGGCTATCAAAATCGCCTTTAAGACAAGGAAGTCCATCAAAAGGGGTGCAAGACACCTTGTCAAGTATGACTTTACCAAACACTTGTGCAGCATTCTTATCCACCTCCTTCGTAACATCAATTTATTGGGCTGCGGCGGAATATTGTGGACTAATGCAAAATACAATAATATCGTATTTTGATTTTTTACACGACGTATTATTCTTGATATAAATGATGCCATTTGTCTTATTTTATTAAGATTTCTGTTTACATCATCATCTGGCTATGGTGTTATCCTTTTCAACTTAATTTTATTGAATTTGAATTTATTTATGCTAAATTGAACCTAGCCATTTACTTTTTTTTCGTTTTTTTTTGGTGTGTGTGTTTTGAAGGAGAAGATAAAAATGTACAAATTATATGATAGTCATAGATTATATTTGTTATTTTCTGACATTCACTCTTTATGCTTGTTTCTATAGCTGCCATATGCACATCACCGTTCAATATGAAAACAAACACATCATGAAGACCAAAAAATGATGAATATGTTTGGCGAGTGTAGGATGAGAATACCATAGTAGGTCAGTTTATCTAATCTTCGACAAGACCATCATATGAAGTTTTCATGCTAAAATAAACTTCTTAAAGAGTGATTTTTTAGAGGTTTTAGGATGACTAAACACTTATTATGGAGTGACGTTTTTATTTGTGAGTGAATGGCAAAGATAAATAAATAAAATCACCTGAAACACTATATTAATCATCCCTATGGTTATTAAAATAGTGAACTCATAGAAAAAGAAACCCATGAATAACTAATCGAAAGTGATTAAATAAAAGCATGGTATAAAAAGTACCTAGATTGTGCCTTCCTTGTCTTATTTGATCGTTCAAGATTTTTGTCATAGACTTCATTAATCATCCTCTTAGACATCCTACAATATATCAAATCTTTATATTATAAATTGTAGAATGATAAGGGTTAATAAGCATTCCCTTCTTTAATCCAAGCTTTACCTTTAATCCCGTCAAAATGCCCCAAGTAGTTATAACTTTCATTTGGATTCAAGATATAAATTTCGGATATTATCTCCCTATTGTCTACTTGAAGATAGATACAATGGGTGGTTACATTATTATCACTGCCTCTTCCCATGACCATTACCAACACCTATAAACCATGGCTGGTAACTTCTTCAAAAAAAAAAGGTCATGCTTCTGCTCTTATTCAATCACACTTAACTAAGTGTAGTAAGAAAATAAGTGAAAATGAGCACCTAGTACTATCCTCACATATAATAAATAAGGAAAAATATAACCACTCTTATAAGAATGGTAGTAAGTAATTAAGGTTTTTCCACACATATTAAGTGTAGGGACTTACATCTTATAAATAGGATGCACTTAGCACAGATATTAAGTGTGGTAGCATATATTTTTATTTTTTAAAATTTATTTTAAGTTTTACCACCAAATTAGTGATGACCATTGATTTTTTTTTTAAAAAAAATAAAAAGGGGATTTGCTCGCTGCCTGCTTCATTCTAATTAGTGCTGAGAAAACCTTGGCTTCCACATCTCAGTCGCGCATACCCCTCTTGGTTCGTTCTCACCGTCGACGATGGTCGTGGTCGGCGGATAGAATTCTGGGCGTTGACTCATTCCAACACAAAGTGATGCATTGATGGCGGTCGTTCTCATCGGCGATGTTTCCCTAATCTCTCGTCTTCTCTGCTTTCTAATCAAAGCCAGAGGTTTTCTCTCATCTTCACTGTTTCTTTAATGAAAGGCAGAGGTTTTGGTCAGTGTTCCAACACAAAGTGAGGCAATTTAGCATCTTTTATGGGCAATTTAGCAGCTTTTCTGGACAATTTGGCAATAGTGTGATATGTAATAAAGATGGCTTGAAGTCTACTAAGTTTAAAGGTCCAATCTATCTCTCACCCCTCCTCCTTTCCTTTGTGCTTTCTTAGCCTATTGTTGGTGTTGATTTTTTGTGTTAAGTTGATTTTATAAGTTTCAAAGTATGAATTGTTTACGTATTTTTTTGCCTGCTAACGGCTTATTGAATTAGCTTAGAACAATGCTAAGCTTATAGCACCCAGCAGGTGTTCGATAAATTGTCTAAGTCAACTTGAGTTTAAATTCTGCACACTGTTTGTGGTTCTAGTTTCGTTTTGCTACTGGTATTGTCAAACTGAAGAATCTTTGAAACTGATACAAAAGACATTGGTCTATAGGACATTGATCAAGAGTATGAAAGAGAAAAGTTAAATGAAAGGATTGCAAAGCTCTCAAGTGGGGTAGCTGTAATCCAGGTGATTCTTTCACTGCCGTAAAAAATTGTGTACTTTACTTTCCCAATAGTCATTGTCATGCATCTTTTGTTGTTGTGTCTAGGTTGGAGCATAGAGTGAAACTGAGCTGAAAGAAAAGAAGTCGCAAGTCGAGGATGCTCTTAAAGCAACAAAGGTATTTCCTTAGTGCTTACTCTCTTCAACTCGACTAATATGTAATCCGTAAGTAATGTTTTATCAAACCGTAGATATAAGAGCCAGTTTTTCCAAATTCTAGATAGATGTTGCTCACCATTCATCCATATTTATTTCAAATTTTTGATTCCATATACACAAGTCGAGAAGATGTCAGTGCACAAGATAAGGATGTAGTAGTGGATTTATGCCAATCGATGACATAACACACAGGTAAACCTGAAAAGATCTGAGAAAAGTATATGTGAATCCAGTCAGGGATGAAATGCAAAGAATGAAACGTAAATGTTAATGCTCCATTGAGAAGTTTGGAAAGAGTGCCTCAGTGCCTGTATGGGAGGAAGAAGAAAAAGAGGACAAACCTTAAACAAGAATTTACAAAGTTACACAACTTGGTGAGAAAAAGGATTTCGACAACATTATGCAGAAATTTAAGACTGACAAGCACTGCACAGTTCTATTTAGAAGTATCTTGTATGTAGTTCTATTTTTTCTTCATATTCTATCCTCTTAGTTATATCCTAATATTCCTCATGATTTTTGTGCTTGCACCTTCATGCGATCTTAACTATGTTTCTTAACTCATGTATAACTTTAATCAATATCATTTCCTTCCAAAAGCTACTCTTGTGATTGTAAGGATCTCTTCAAACTAGACAGGAGTGAAGTTAGATAAATATGGACTTTTGATCCATTGAACTCTGGCTTCCCCCATCCCAGTAACATGAAAAGAAAAAAAAAATTCAGCAGTTGGTGTTATGTAGCACAGGGACATAGTTTAATAATTTTGATTGCCAATTCATGGGTGGATTTACCGATAGCATTTGCTGTTAGCTTCTGAAGTTCCCGGAAGGATTCTTCTTTTATGTGTTTCATGGTCTATAATTTTAATGCTGCTGTTACAAATAGGACAATAAAGTCCAAGGTGTTTATCTTGAAGTGTGGTTCATCTATCTTTCATCTTTTGTTTGGTTTTTGTGGGCTATAATTTTTGTCCTTTGCATTGGTTATGCCTATTGTCAATTCAAATTCTCAATCCCACTCATGTTCTGGACTTCTAGCACGTATCTCTTAAATTCGTTTATGTTCAAGTTTTGGATTTGTTCATGGCAATGGGTTGGATCTGCGTTGGATACGCCAGGCGTGTAGTCTTTTGAGTTGATTTGCTCCGACGTGTGGCTATTGAGATTGTATTTATCACTTGTTGTAAAAGGAAAATAGCCAAGTTTTAGGCGGAACTCTGCCAATTTTTTTCAAAATCATGGAATTTACTAAAAAGATAAACCCAAGCATAAGGATATTATATAATGTTTTTAGAACGGGAGTACCTAGTTGTGGAGGTTAATAGATATTACATCTTGCAATCTTTTTATAAATTTTTTTCTATTAGTAGCATTGTTTGTTGTACTTGACTTTAATGTATGGGCTTGGTGATTTCAAGTTAGAACCAAGGGCAGCATGTCATAGCATCGGATATAAAGTTTGGGTTCATGAAGTGTTCACCTGAAATTATGGAGTTTTATACCATCTCATTTATTTTGTTTCGTTTCAATCTTATTTGTGTGTACTTCAAACAAACTCAACTTTTATGTAGTGGGTGCATACTTTATTGGCATATTGAATTCAATTTCATACTTTTCATTATGTGGTTGAATACTAGTTATTTTGGAACTTAATTGATAATAATTTATTTATGGTTATAAAGTTGCCATACTTTTTGTATCATTTATATTATGATCAAATATATACTCTCTCTCTCTCTCTCTCTCTCTCTCTCTATATATATATATATATATATATATAAAATATGTTAGTGAACACAAAGTATTTGCATTTTTTAAATATAATGACTTTTTATTTATTTTATATAAAAATTTTCCCGTCAAAATTAGTTACCCGCTTACAACGTTTGAAAGTTAGTCATCAAATGCATTATGCCACACTTATAAGCGAGGGAGTTGTCAAAATGATTTTTCTCTCAAAGAATACTCTGATTATGGATACAAGCGAGGGTAACCTACCTACACCTGTAAGTATGGTAGATGACGCAGGCTTCCATGGATATAAGCATGGGTACCGCACTATCGGCCACGCTTATTAAGCGTGGCGAATTTTTCCCCACTGATATCCTGTGCACGCTTACCTCAAGCGTAGCGAATATACCCTGCCATAGATATAAGCGTGGAAGGAGGCAAATTTAAGCATGGGTAGGTAGATGCAACATTTCTTGTAGTCCCACTTCTCATAAATAACCGTGTATCTCTCTAGTCGATCAGTTAACTTGCCCGTTGAGGTTTCCATCACCGCCATGAACACATCAATATCTCCCCCACAGTTTTTTTTGATGTTGTTCCATGTCTTGGGGGCTTCTATAGGATACGTATCACTATTTTTATTCATCTTAGATCATATTACTATCAATCAATTGGAGACATGTTGGCCTCTCTGTTTTGCGAATTGGACCCAAAGTAACTAAATGGTGTATTCAAGGATCTCATCTTTTTCTAATTTTAGATAGTGTTAATACAATTTTCATGTACAATCGCAAGTTAAGGTCTTTTGACAAAGTACAACTTCCACCCTCTTTAATAAACAATAATAAAATGCAGCTTTGCTTTCATTTATATCTATGGTGTATGCTAAACTACTAATGGCGTCAACCACAACTAATGAGTATAATGATGATGAGAAGTAATCTGGTCAATTTAATTTATGACAAATTTTCGTGTATATTTTGGATTTGATTTTTCATTTGATATGTACATTTGCTTGTTTGATTTTCTTTTTTTTTCTCCAATGTCAGTAAATATCATCTTCAGTTACCCCTTTTCTTTCAACACAAGGGCATCAATTGGCAAGATCTTTTAATTCTTTTTTTTTTGGGGGGTGTGAGGTTAATAAGATTAGATTATTTTTTTCATACAATGTGAAAGACAAGTAATCAATCTTACTGTCTTACTTTATTAAAAAATATTTTGTAGCTATTCATATTTGTTTCTTTTTACATGTCTAACTCTCGATTTTGCTACAACTTTTTGTTTTTGGGGGGGTTTTCTTGGTGGTAATAATATAATAATATATCTGTGCATATAACTCCCATAGAATAAAACAACAGCAGTTGTTAAGTATTTTTAGTATCAAAAAGATAATAAGTTGATCCTATACCTAGAGTATTGTCCATATTCATGGCAGAGCCTACAAGACAATTCTTTGAACTCATAATTTATCTTCTATAATTCCAGATAATAATGCATAATCCGTAATGGCACTGTCTGCATGTCTCCTTAGCTCCCTTAATAGATCTCATTTTCCTTTTTTTTTCCCCTATAGGGGGTGTGTTTAAGTATAGAATTATGTAAAAATACTTTGCATGATCACTCTAATAATACTATGTCTCATACTTTCCTAGATTTTGATAACATGGTAACTAGACCTGGCAAAACTGATCCGAGGTCCGAAACCCGAACCGAACGACCTAGGCCCATACCCGACCTCACATCCAAAACATATTCATCCAAAAGTAGACCCGAAACCCGAATTGACCTAAACCGAACCATATCCGACCCGAAATTTTTCACAAAATTGCTTGTTTTGGCATGAAAAACGTATTTGACCAAAAATTAGTTGACTCAAAATCAACCCGAACTGAACCATACCCGACCCAAACTGAAACGACCTGAAGTGTCACTTTATGCAAACATGACCTGGCCCAAACATGACCCGACCCATACCCGAATCGAATGACCCATTTGCCAGGTCTAATGGTAACTCACCATGGGTTTGCCTTCTTCATGAGGTGGTGTCACTAAATGTCATACTACCATATATTAGTGCTAATTTCTTGAAACTGTAAAACAGAATGAAACTCTGCAATTTCTTATACATATACACATATTTCATTTTCTTCCTTTAAAAAAAGGGAAGATGATTGATTTCATTTGTGAAAAGTAACAATATTATTGTTTCAGTCACTGATAAGGGGTCTATCTTGGGTGATGTTGTGAATGACAAGGATAAATTGGAGCTCACTAATATGAAACCATTAGTTCGAATAATAGGATTAAAATTAAATTAGTGCCCATGAAGACTTTCCATGGAGAAAAACAAAATTGTTGTTGTAATGTGTTGGACTTTGACTCCCATAAATTATGTACAAACAGGATGATGCCGTTGATTTTATCGTGAGTTGGATGATTCTTCTTCATTTTGGGAGATGCTAATATGTACATATCATTGAATTGTTTCATTAATGTATTTAATAATTGAAAGGTTAGGGGAGGCTCTTTGGACATACAGAACCACGTACAAGACGCCGACCCAATCAACTCCTTTCGCTCTGGTGTATGGGGTTGAAGCGGTATTGCCTTTGGAGCTTCAAATCCCCTCACTCTATAATGCCATACAGGAAGGCTTGACCGAAGACGAAAATCACAAGCCTCGTCTGGCTGAGCTCGAGGCCCTTGATGAAAAAAGACTTCTAGCGCAACAAAAGTTAGAATGCTATCAAACTCGCTTACCACGAGCGTTCAACAAAAGGGTGCAACCGTGTTCATTCCAAGTTGGGGATCAAGTGGTCACGGTAAGAAGGCCAATTATTATCCCACACAAGACTGAAAGCAAGCTCACTTCTAAGTGGGATGGCCCTTACATGAGTCGAGAAATCTACACCAATGGTGCTTTTAGGATTGTCGGTACCGATGGAGTGCGAGCTAGACCGATAAATGGAAAGTTCCTAAAAGTTCATTATCCTTGATGTGTTTATACATATAAGATCCTAAACATGAGTCTAAACTTTTCATTCTTTCAAGTTAAACTCAATTGTACTACTCCTGACCCGCAAGAGCATAAATTGTGAATAACTAAACAAAAAACAAAATCCTGTTGTTCAAACTACGTATGACTTGATCCTTTAGGGTTCCCTTCAGGTACGTAGGCAACTTTGGTATACATCTAAGTACAGTCATCATCATCATCAAAAAAAAAAGGAAAGTTTGTTGAGGCTAAATAAAAAGTTCATTTGATCGCAGGTCTTATACAAAGATTGGGCTGGGTATAAATTCATCTATTGTCATGAAGTAGATAATTGTGGAATCCAAATCACAAAAAAAATCAACCAAGGCACATGTGCAGTGATGAAGAAGAGAAAATTTTCATCTAAGCTTTATTCAATAGATATCAAGCTTACATCATACAAGTGCAAAGTGCATTACAAGTCAATCTAAAAAAAAAAAAAAAGGAGTTAACTATGGATTCCATTAGAAATTCTTCAAATCTTCGAAATACTACTTTATGTAGGTTTCAGCCTTCTCTAAACTAGCTTTTAAGGTTGCATTCATCACTTCAGTGGCATTGAGTATGTCAATCTGACCCTCCAAGTCAGTAACATCCCGCTCAACTTCTTGAAGCGAATGCTCGCTGGCCACTACCTGTGAGCTAATATCTTTCTTTTGATCTTCCAATAGTTGAAGTTCTTTCAGTAACTCCTCATGCTCAATTCAACCTGCTTCAACTCGGCCGTCTTTGCTTCATAATGGGCGCCTTCTGTGTCAGTTGATGGGAGACCTCATCACCTTACCTTGCACCTCAATGCGACAACTATCATACTTTTCAGCAGATGTTCGACCGGAGCAGCTCTGTTGCAGGTCCTTAAAGTCACATGGTTGCTTGATCAACCCTTCAACCTTGCTCTCTAAAGGAGTGGCATCAACACCTCTTTGAAGGATAATGGCATAAAGGCTATCAAAATCGCCTTTAAGACAAGGAATCCTAATTGAAGGGCTCAAACAGAACAAGTTCCAGAATCAGCTATTCTAATTAATTAAACTACTTCCAAACATAACATAATCAACCCAATCAAATCAAACAAACCAGAAAACTAAGCAAAGGGGCAAGGGATTCGGAGCAACAGGGAAGGATAACAGAATAAGTAAAGCAGAAAATAGGAGGGGAGGAAGAATCAAAGCTCACTGCCTGTGAGACCAATAAACTCCATCATTCGACCACCTAGAACTAAGCGATGTACGAGCTTCAAAATTCATCAACAATGGCGGATTCACCATGGATGGTTCACGAAAAAAACAGGGGAGACGGAGGAAAGTTGTGATTGAAATTCAACAAAACCACACCCAATTCTTACGAAAACAAGCTAGATTCGTGAATTACAACTGGGAATTAAGAAATTAACACCTAGTTACATCAAACTCTAACCGAAATTCATGAAACCCTAATTCTGAAATTCAAAAAATGAAATTAAAACTAAACCTAAACTTAAATTAAACCTAACCTAACCCTAAAATTACCTAGTTACCTCCATTAATTGCCGCTAGCTCGATTTATATCCCCTTCCTTCGATCTCAACCCTTCAATCTTGCCCAGACGTGGATGGATGGTGAAGATGAGGGACAGCGAAGATGGTGTGCTGGCAGTGAAGCGTGAATTGCGGTGGTGCTCGTTGGTGCATTGTCGAAGAGAGAGAGAGAGAGGGAGATGAGAATGGAGGAGATGAAGATAGCGGAGTTTCGGGGGAAGGGTTTTTGGTTCTGCTGGGTTTCATGGCCGAGAGGAGAGATAAGGTGAGAGAAAGTGAGAGTGAAGGGGGGGTATTAAGACAGCACGTGCCTAGCACGTGAGGATAGGAGAGAGTTAGGTATCATGTGCCTTGCACGCCTGGGAAGGAATTAGGCTCGTTAGTTCGGGCTGCTTTTCTTTTTTTTTTTTTTTGCTTCCATTATTTTCAATGGGCTGAAATAGGAACTGGGCCCAGCAATCCGGATTGGCTTGAGTAAAGTCGGCCCGTATCCAACATTTTTCGTGTATTTTTCTACATTTTTCCATAATTATTTTTGTTTTATTCAAAACCTACAAAACAAAATAAAATCAAATTAAAACCTTAAAAATGCGATTATAATGAGTATAAAACAGGTGTAAAAGTACCTTAAAAAGGGCACATTTTTAGCACCAACATAGACACTTGCAAGAATTGCCGTAGGGAGGCAATACCCTACACCTGATGCCATGAATAAGGCAAAGTGCCGAGACATATGCAACCAGCATCTATAACTGACAAGATGAACGTGCATAGCCAATAGGAGAAAAATGCATCTAGAAAGGTCCCAGTATGTTAGCCTATAGCCACTTCTAGCTCGTTGAAAATGACCTGGCAATCACCCCACCCACGGGCTCCTGCGTCGATGATGAAAGACAATATTCCTGGATGAGGGATCAGGTTGTCTTGATCAGACTTTTAGAAATATGGTACTTGTGGCATCCTTGAATCCAGAAGGCAATCCATTGCTCTATGGTCGGCTTGCCTTTGCGATCTTGCATAAGTTTGTAGTAAGCAGTGAATAAATAAATGCAACTCAGCGGAAGCTTGTTTGTGAGTTCCCGTTGGGTAGAAACAACTTCATCATAAAGACGCCCTGAAAGTGGTAGCCCAAGGAAACTATGGATATCAAAGATAGATAGGAACGCCTCGCCTTTAGAAGTATACAAGGTGTTCGTTTCGGGACTCCAATACTCGCACACTGCTTGAATAAGGTTCGAGCACCGATCATAAAGGATGAGTGAAGCATGCAAAGCATTGAACAAATGCAAGGTCGTGAGTTTATCTTTGCAACGAATGAGGATATCTCCTAACCACTCCTAATAATGCGGCTTGTAAGAAAACGACCCATGCAATGGAAACCTAACCCATGATTTGTGAGCGGACTCTATGTCATGATGTAACAATTGGTAAGAGGGGAGATTCTCTTTTACTTTAATGTGGCTAGACAGCAGAAGTGTTTCGCCTACCTTCAAATTTTCCTTAGACCGCCAAGAAAAGCTTGCAGGACTACCAACGCAACCAGACTTGCACAAGGATGTTATAGAATGCGAATGGAACTTTGTCTCTTCCCCATCTACGTCATTTTCACTTGGTTGAATGTATAGATAGCGTCTTTCGCTGGTGGTTTTGTTCATAAAAATAACAACTTCGAATAGACCCTGCAACAGTAGCAGAAATAAAGAAAATTGAGTTGTAGGACTCGTCACTTGGCAGTCATAGAAATTCAATAATCGAATGGGGACTACCAAAAAAAAAAAATTTGGATAGGGAGGCACTAAAAGAAAAAAGACAGGAACAAATGCGAGCAAGGACTCTTCAGCAAACAGGTTAACTCGTTGATATACCCAAAGGGTTATGCATCTAGAGATTAATCGATAATTAAATTAAATTCGCCTCTAGAGTATTCTCGCCTTTGGAATTTTACCATAGGAGGATTCAAGGTTAACCCATTGATATACTCAAAAAGGGTTAGACATCAAGGTTAACCGATAATTAAATCAAATTCGCCTCTTGAGAATTCTCCCCCTTTGGAAGTTCACCATAGGAGAATTTAAAGTTAACCCATTGATATACCCAAAAGGGTTATACATTCAAAGGTTAATCGATAATTAAATTAAATTCGTCTCTGGAGAATTCTTGCCTCTGGAAGTTCGCCATAGGAAGATTCAAAGTTAATCCGTTGATGTACTCAAAAGGGTTATACATTCAAAGATTAACCGATATTAAATCAAATTCACCTCTTGAGAATTTTCACATTTGGAAGTTTGCCTTGGGAGGAAATTCAAGGCTAACCCGTTGATGTACTCCAAAGGGTTATACATTTAAAGGTTGACCAATAATTAAATCAAATTCGGGTCTGCAGAATTCTCGCCTTCGGAAGCTCGCCATTGGAGGATTCAAAGTTAATGCATTGATATACCCAAACGGGTTAAACATTTAAAGGTTAACCTATATTAAATCAAAATTCACCTTGTGAAGAATTTTTGCCTTTGGAAGTTCGCCTTAGCAGGATTCAAAGTTAGCCCGTTGAAGTGCCCAAAAAGGTCATACATTCAAAGGTTAACCAATAATTAAATCAATTTCGTCTCTGCAGAATTCTCGCCTTTGGATGTTCGCCACATGAGGATTCAAAATTAATCCATTGATGTACCCAAAAAGGTTAAACATTCAAAGGTCAACCGATATTAAATCAAAATTCACTTTGTAGAGAATTTTCGTCTTTCGAAGTTCGCCTTAAAAAGATTCAAAGTTAGCCCGTCGATATACCCAAAAAGGTCATACATTCAAAAGTTAACCGATTTTAAATCAAAATTCGCTTTGCAGAGAATTTTTGCCTTTGAAAGTTCGTCATAGAACGATTCAAAGTTAGCCCGTTGATGTACTCAAAAAGGTTATATATTCAAAGGTTAACCGATATTAAATCAAAATTCGCCTTGTCGAGAATTTTTGTCTTTGGGAAGTTCGCTTAAGGGGGATTTAGGTTAATCTGTTGATGCACCCAGAAGGGTCATACATTGAAAGGTTAGCTGATATTAAATCAAAATTCGCCTTGTGAAGAGTTTTCGCATTTGTGAAGTTCGCCTTAGGGGGATTCAAGGTTAACCTGTTGATGCACCCAAAAGAGTTATATATTCAAAGGTTAACTGATATTAAATCAAAATTTGCCTTGTGGAGAACTTTCGCCTTTGAGAAGTTCGCCTTAGGAGGCTTCAAGGTTACCAAAAAGGGTTATACATTTAAAGGTTAACCAAAACAAATTATTGCAAATTCCAACAGGAAACAAAGAACTAACAATATTGTATAAATTTATGAAATGGCCTTCATACAAATAAAAAAATGGACCGATTGAGGCAAACAAGAGAGAAAGATGTAAATTTTGATTCAAGTTTATATTATCCAAGCCAAAAAAACAAAGAACATAGTCGATTTCATGATATAAAATTTGAGATTACGAAGATTATATCACATCAAGGTATTGATCTAGCATCATGGAATGAGCAGCAAAAATTTAACAGAAAAGGAAAAGGGGAATTTAAAAAAGAAGAAGAAGAAGAAAAGAAAGGCAGAAAACTAGGAGGAGCATCGAAAACTTACTTTCAAATGTTGCTTCATTAAGCTGTTGACAAGGAAGTGTTGCCACCCCTGAATGTTACCGGCGCATGGAAAACTTACTTTCAACTGTTGCTTCTTTAAGCTGTTGACAAGGAAATGTTGCCACCCCGGAACGTTAGTGGATTTTAATGTGCCAAAATTGCTAAAATACAGTGCTCGAAAGCCCCAATAATTTTGCCGAGGCGCTGCTTCAAAGAGAGAAAGAAAGGGAAGAGTGAGAAAGGACTCTAATTTTATAAAAAATATACACATGATGTACTCTTCAATTTAAGAATAGATGCACTACCTTGATTAATAAAATCTTCGTATTTTTGGGCAAGAGATATAATATATTAAAGATTGCATCTTAAAAGATTGCACCAAATATTATGCAGGGCTCTCTCAGAATAAAAGAAAAAAATCGAGACGTCAGTTACGCTCAAACACAAAGATTGTGTATGTGACCTAGTCTCGAGGGAGCATTTATAGAGTGTAAATTTTTACGGACCAACCAAGACCTGCCACATGGAAAGAAATAAATATTTCAAATCTAAAATAAATTAGACCAGAAATTGAGCAACAAATTGAATTTTTTGTATTTATATCAAAGAATGGGTACAATTTCTGTATAACTGTTACAAAAATAAGTGTAATAAATCCTCTGATTCAATCTCTTTAAGTAGTCTTGAATGAATTTGATCTTGAGAGAGGGCCTAAGAGGCTTAATCGCACTCAAGAAATGGGTTGGATCTCTGCGCGTAGACGGCACATATTTAGACTGATTGTTGTCTTCTGCCAAAGAAAAATTCTTTAACCCTTGTGAGTTCTTCTAAAATGACGACCCCCCTGAATGAGGGGGTGACTCACTTTTTATAGAGAAGTCAGAGTTAGAGTTTTCTTTCTTACCTCTATTAAAAGAAATAATCATTTAGTTTCTGCATCATTCATACCACATGGCACTTTTTAATTAGCCGCAACATATTTTTATTAAATATTTAATTTAATGGAACGCCGTAATTAATTTAAAACGTGGCATGTCGTAATTGGCCAAAATAAAATATTTACTTCTTTCCACGTGACGGGTCTTGGCTGGTTCGTAAAAATTTACATTCTAAAAATTTGTAAACACAAATTCGAGCCTAATAAAGATTCCTTCTTTTTTATGTGTTCGTTATCAGAGTCTTCATTGCAGTTAAACTCCTTGTCGGACTCTTCGTCATCTGAGTCTTTGCTAGAGGATTCGAATAGTTGCTTTTCTAGCTTTTTCATCAGAGTAACAATCTGCTCACTTTAACGCTTGATTTGAGCGTCTTTCTCTAGATTCTCCTTAGCGAGCCTCTCTAATGTTGCTTTCATATTTGCGAGTTGTTCTTCTGCGTTGATTGCCTTCATCATCATGACGGGCATAATGACAGAAGTTAAGGATTTGGTCTCAGATTGAGCAATTAATTCTCATGGCGATGCTGGTGTGGAGTCACTGCTAGTATAGCCATGATTTTCTATACCGAAGGGTTGGAAGGTGAGGTTGGCCTGAGTTTGGAGCTCATCTATCCCTTGAGGAATTATTTGATGCATTTTAAAGCCAGCAACAGATCTTTACTTCAAAGAATACAAAGTGATTTTGTTGACTTCTTTAGGCAGGTTGGAGGGAAGGCTTGAGATCCTATGAGACTGCGACAGTACAGTCGCAATTGATTGTTTTATGGCAATCACGCCATCAGCTTTTGCCATACTTATAGTCATGTGTCCAATAGATATAACGCTAGCAGTTGTCGATCCTTGAGAGGTGGATCAGATAGATGGCGTTCTTAGGGGCCATGTCATCTTCGAGAGGATATAAAGTTTGCGGTTTTAAGAAAGAGATGAGAGGTAAAAAATGTCCCACCGGGAGTGCCAAAAATTTAATAAACACAAATTTCGAACCTAAAATAAATTAGACAAGAGATTGAGTAACAAATTGAATTTTTTGTATTATATCAAAGAATGGGTACAATTTTTGTATAACTGTTACCAGAACAAGTGCAATAAATCCTCTAATTCAGTCTCCTTAAATAGTCTTGAATGAATTTGATCTTGAGAAAGAGTCTAAAAGGCTTAATCTCACTCAAGATATGGGTTTAATCTCCGTGCGTAGACGGCACGTGTTTAGAGTGCTTGTTGTCTTCTGCCAGAGAAAAACTCTTTAACTCTTGTGAGTTCTTCTAAATGCCGACCCCTGAATGGGGGGTAGCTCTCTTTTTCTGGAGAAGTCGGAATTAAAATTTTCCTTCTTATCTCTATTAAAAACAATAATCATTTATTTTCTGCATCATTCATACCACGTTGCACTTTTTAATTGGCCGCAACACATTTTCATTAAATATTTAATTTAATGAAACGTCGTAATTAATTTAATACGTAGCGTGTCGTAATTGGTCAAAATAAAATATTTATTTCTTTCCACCTGGCGGGTCTTAGCTGCTCCCTAAAAATTTACATTCTATAATTGGATGTAAAATATGTACCTACATTTCAACATTTTAGTATAAATATTGGATTATTCAATTTAGTTTAAAAGTTTAATTTAATAGAATTAAAATATATATTTGAATATAATGAATTTGAACTTATGTTCGATGCTAATGTCCAATTTCATTAATGTTGACCATGTAAAGTTCCGTGCACAAGCACGGGCACAAACTAGCGTTTATAAACCAAATAGATTAATTAATAATCCAAGCACAAACCAAAAAACATTAAAACAAGAAGGTGTTGAAATAAGGGAAACAACTCAGTAATACCTTTTCTCTTTCCCATGAAACTTTTCCATTCCCCTCTGTTTTTTGGTTTTGATGGCTCTCTCACCATAGCATCTCCTATCATGCTCAGAGATTAATGAGTTGTACTATCAAGGACGGATCCAGCGTAGTGTCAGTGGGGTCACTCGCCAACCCTCCAAAAAAATTATACGAAACAAATTTTAAAAAATTACAATTTGACATAAATATAGAATAGGCAAAATAGCTTGTTGAATCAGCTTTCGGCTGAGTGGTTGAAGGCTGATTTGGTGGATTTTGTGGTTCGTTGAGGTCATCGGTTTGAATCCGTCAGACACACAACAATTGTATTTTTCCTAATTTTATTTTCAGCCCTAGAAGTTAGAAGCGTTAGACATTTTGTCCTAAATTCTATCCTAGACAAAACCGCAACCTCCATGCAAACCCTTCACCACTGTCCACTACTCTAGTCACTGCTTGTCCCATCGCTCGGAGGCATTTGTTGCCTATGCAAGCCTTAACCACGGTCCACCTTCCTTCTTCAACTTTGTGAGTTTTCGTTTTACTAATACTAGTTTAAATGCTTTAATTGACTTGAATTTCTCACTTAATTCTTTAATTTCTATATTAATTTATGCTTTTATTATTTTATTATGTTGGATTTGAGGCCCAAAATCAAAGAAACGGCACGATGGGACCATGCCAGGCAACACGAGCATGTCAGGCCGAAGAAGCGACGACGAAAGGAGGCAGGGATTTGGCACGGGTAGGCCGTGCCACCCAGGCACAGGGTGACCCTGCCACCCAGCACAGTCGTGCTGGGTTCCCAAGTTCGGGGGCGGGCTTCTTGGCAGTTAGGATTTGCGTCTTAGCGTACAATCTTTATGGCGGCTAAGGCTCTCCGCTAGGAGTTAAAACCCTAGATTTCTAGACTCTATATAAAGAGACTTTGCCTAGGATCTAAAATCACTCCAAAACTCCTGGACTCCTGAATCATCCCTGAATCCCATAACACTTTGAGAGGTAGAGAGTGTCTTGAGAGAGATTACAAGAAAAATTATAATCCTGCTATTGGACCGAATCACTTGTTGTGATTGCGATCACTTTGTACTCTTTCTGCTTATATAGTTGATTGATTGTGCTCGTCGCCGTCCGTGGTTTTTTCCTTCATTGGGTTTCCACGTAAATCTTGTGTGTTATTGCTTTATTCTTGTTATCATTCTTTAAATTTCTAAATATCTGTATCATCCTATCGCTTCCGTAACTAAAGTCGCTCAATTTTTCCTAACATATTATTTGTTAATAATTTCAATTCCAAATTGGTTTAGTTTATAGCTTTAATTTCAACCCTTGGTTAATTCTTGAATTTGTAAATTAATTTTCTTTATTGTTTGATTTGTGAGTCTATTTGTTTCCAAATTTATTTAATTTATAGGTTTGATTTCAATTCTAGGTTAATTCTTCAATTTGTAGATTAATTTCTTTTATTGTTTGATTTGTGAGTTTATTTATCAATTTCAACTCTAAATTTGCTTCATTTATAGATTTAATTTCAATTTTAATCAAAATACATAGATATTTCAGCAAATTTGCTATGGAATCCTGAGTACCCTCAAGCTAGCTAAGGAATTTCAGTTTATGACTATTGTTAAATTTTATATTGTGTACTATTAATTCCGAAAGTCCTACCCAAAATTTCTAACTTCGTCACTGTGTATTATGGATTTGCTTCATGCAAGAATGGATCATGCCATGAGCACAAAATAGTGATTTGCCTAACCAACTCCACTTCAAGAACGGTAAGGTCGAATTCACTTGAATAATGAAACGTGAACTACTTCCCTCTCCACAAGCGTATGGACGGTGGAACACAAAGGTAATTCCCAACCAAAAATTGACAAACTTTCATTCCAATTCTACTGACTTTCAATACTAAATACAGAGCAGATTTTCAATACTCTAGCATAGATAATTACCTATGAGATTTTGATTAAGTGGGGAAAAGGGAGGTCCTGAGTATAAGTCTCAAGTTTGATTCCTCCTTCTCTTATTTTATCTGTACTACCTTCGTGGCTAATTTGAATTAGAAAAACAAAAAAAGCATAGGGAATTCATGCATTGGGCAATTATTTGGACGGTTAGTTTTTCCTCTTCACATAAAACGTACAATCAAATGCAATAATATTCATTTTGTAATTTTTTTTTTCCGTTCATTTTTCACATCATCCATCTCATGCGACCATTAGATAGGACGGTCCTACCGAATTGTTGCTTTATTTTTAGGGAAAATTAATTGAAAGTGTTGCTTCAGTTTTAATATTACTCAGAGGTACCCTTTTACTTGAAGGTGTTGCTTTAAGTAGACAAAGGCGTCAGGCTCTTTTGTGCTGGCAATGTCTCTGTCCTTGTCATTTTCCTATCGTACCCTTATGGTGAGAGAAAGAGCAAGTAGGGCTAATAAGGAATTGCGGTCACTGTACGGATGCCCAACTACAACTCTGTCTCTCTCATGCTTTATCTCTATCAACCTCTCTTTCTCTGTCAATAACTCCGTGTACCAGAGTTAGTAATAGTGGACTGAGTTGGTAGCTTGCACATTTGGCCAAGTTGATGAGGAAGTGGCTGAAGGGAAGGGTATGTGTGATGTCATCGCAGGAAATCAGTGTGGACCGAGAAACAGCAACGAAGAGGTAAGTATTTTCCAGTTAAAGTAAGTTGCATATTCAATTGAAGATGGGATTATTAGATTCAGTAACTGAGTGTGTAGATTGGTATGTCCTTGGCATGTGATTGCCCAATTTCAGTGAGTGAGGAAGAGTGTTCACTGTTGTGGATGAAGTTAGGGGGTTGGATGGTTGAATGTGTTGGTATTGATTTGTAGTAATTTAATTTACTTTAATTTAATGAAATGTTATATGCTGTAAATAGGTAAAGGTTGTGGGTGGTAACATGTGGATGAGTGAATGTGCGTAAGTGAATGGGGGGTATATCCCACGATAACAGGAGGTGTCATCCTGGGATGACAATGTTATGTATAAAGGTTGTTTGTAGGCAGAATGTAAGATGGTAACCAGTTAATGTATGGATATATTGAAGAGGGTAGTGGTAATATGTACGGCTACAGATGCATGTGTGAATGTGGAAAATATGATGTTCTTATTGAGAAGTATAGTTGGTGACACTTGATTGTTGTGTGCAGGTGGGGTCGTCAATTTTCTGAAGCAGCTGAAGTTAGGTACAAGCAATAACGACGATGCAAAGCAATTCAGTGGGAAATATGGTTGTGCATATGAGAGAGATTGCTGTGTATGTTGGGGTGGGGTGTTGGATGAAGGGGTGAATGGGTTAATGACATATGTGGATTGGAGGAATGCATGTATGTGGATTTCATCCCCAATTAACGTCAGGCAACCACCCCCCCAAAATTAGGTGAAAGCTTTAATGTGCAGAAGATTGCCATTGGCCTTGCGTTGACGAAGCTTGCCGAGTTCACGGATGTGCTCCGATGGGACATGGACAATGCAGACTGCCCCCAGCAGGAGAAGTAAGTGACCCTTGTCTTCGTTCGAAACTGACACTCGTTGTTGGTGTCCTCATGCCTTCACAACTTGCGATGACTTTGAGTTATTGTCGTTTGCATTGCTGTAGTGGTCATGATTGTGGTGTGTATATGCTGATGTTCAGGGACATATTGGCCATGAAGGCTGATGGGCTATACTTCGGTTCACCGTATGTGCGCCACGCTCGTGACAAGCTACTCCTAAGCTGTCTGCAGGGCAGCGTTGCTCACTTCCCGGAAGCTTTCTTGGAGGGTACATAAGCGGATAACATTTGGGGGGACCACCTTCCGATTCCCCATTACATTTAGTAGTTACTGTATTACCTTGTGGTTTTCACCTAATGCATGTACATACGTTCGACGACGGTATGTCTTCCTAGTGGAGGGCAGCTGTGTCATTCAGCGGCCTGTCCAATTTGGGGTCACCTGTGTGGGGTTAAATTAGCGGCTCTATGTTTGGAACTGCTAACTGACCTCCGTCTTTTTGGTTGTACGGATGCGCAGTTAACCCAGGTTAATTTGTTGCTTACTTATGCATATTATTTGCGTGGGGGTATCCTCACGGGTAACCCCAACTACTGTAATGTACTAATTTCTTAGAGACATCATTGTTATTGTAATGTTCGTATGTGTTCCCTAATACTGATTGACGACGAAGTCACTGTCGACGCAGCTGTTGAGTCATGGTTGGGGGAGTATTTAAATATTGGATAATTTTACAAAAAATATTACAAAACCTAATACTACGTATTGGGTTTAGTGTGCGTTCAAATCAAGGTGCTCGCATGGCCTACATGGTATAGGCGCCTTCCAACCATTGGGGGAGGTCATGTGGTCAAATCCTCCAATTGCAGTTCTGCTGATTCCAAAATTCAAGACGTGCAATGTACCATATGTTTTGTTCATTCTGCATGTTATCCTGGGATAGTATAGTGCTGAAGTGGGAGATTTAGGATTTGGTTTCTAAATGAGGGTTACTATAAATAGAAAACAATTTTAAGTTGATATCACGTAAGAGAAAATAGAGTGCAGTACTTCATGTGTGGAGATAAAATGAAGGGGAAAAGTATTCGTGAGTAGTTTACAATCACTATTTGTAAACTACGGTGTCTAATGTACTAATTTTAGTCATATGTGTTTGCCGATGGAGTTGTTCATATGAAAATCGAACATGTATATATATATCGACATGGAAGGTGCCTCCTTTCTTCCAATAACCGGCATATTTTTCATGGATAACCCGGGTTTACACAGACGAGTCGGGGGGATGACATTAGCGGCGGGCACCTACTTACATATATATGTGTACGCGCGCACACACACACACACACACACACACACACACACACACACACACACACACGCATATAAATACATATAGCTTCCCAGGGGTGCACTTCATGTGCATCATTCCATGCATTAACCGTAACAATAGCCAGAGACACCCCGGGTTTACATAGTGGAAATTACGAGATAGCATGGCATTTGTATGCCAGGGTCATATATCTACATACACACATACACATATATACACATACACACATACATATGTGTGTGTGTATGTATATATACACCTCTATGCATATATATATATATATATATATATATATATATATATATATATATATATATATATATATATATATATATATATATATATATGTGCAAGCACACATATATATGTATGTATATATATGTATATATATATATAAATATATATATATATATATATATATGTATGTATGTATGTATGTATGTATGTATGTATATATATATATATATATATCCACATGGAAGGTGCCTCATTTTTTACACTAACCGTCATATCTTTCATAGATAACCTGGGTTTACATAGACTGGTTGGAGGGATAACATTTGCATGGGGCACATATATATGTATTGTAATGTGTGTGTGTGTGTGTGTGTGTGTGTATATATATATATATATATGAATGTATGTACGTATGTATATGTATGTATGTATATATATATGTATACATGTATATATATATCCACATATATATACATGTGTGTGTACATAGATATATATACACACACACACACACACACACACACACACACACACAGATATATATATACACCCTTATAAATACATATAGCTTCCCAGGGCTCCACTTCATGTGCATCTTTCCATGCATTAACCGTATCAATTGGCTTAGACACCTCGGGTTTACATAGTGCAAATAGCGAGATAGCACGGCATTTGTATTCAACACAAATATATATATACATAAATACGTACATATATATGGCCACTATATATATGTATATAGCATGGATACATATATATAGACATACAGAAATAGGCATATGTACATGTGTGTGTGTGTATATATATATATATACATACATATATATATATATATGTACATACATATATATATATATATACATATATATATATATATCTATATATATATATATGTACATACATATATATATATACATATATATATATATATATATATATATATATATCTATATATATGTATATACATACATAATACATACATACGTACATATACACCCAATGAAGGTCCCTCAAATGATACACTAACCGTGACATTTTGGATGGATATTCCGGGTTTACATTGAACGGTTGGGTGGATGACAATCGGGGTGGGCACAAACTACCATATATTTACATGTGTAATTATATGTGTAGAAGTCTTCATATCCATATGTACAATTACGCACATCATCTGATATATAACATTCCCACTGCAAAAAACAAACGAGCAAACAACAACGTCGGACTGTACGCCAGACACATTCATAGTAGGTACTAAAACAGACCGATCCCACTTTCAACAATACTGCGCAAAGCACAGGTCCCACACCCAGGACATTGACCAAAAAAACATTGTCAGCACATTTGACGGGGGCCTGAGAAAATATTGTGTGACGCACTATGGTACTCCCAAAAAACACTGCACTTGACACATGGTGTCACTTAAAATGACCACTTCAAAAGCACAGCTACGACTGCAATAGCTGTCACACCTGAATGCATCGGCAGAAGGGAACAACTGTCCTTTTCCCTTTATGACATTCTTCCAAATTGACATCCTCCTTAAGTATGCCTCCGCTTCCACTCAAGATCCCGCCCATACGACTCTTTCTTCATCTTGATCGGACTCGGACGCTGAATCCGAGTCAGCGAAAACATTATCTGGCATGACATTCACTTGCGCCACTCTTCCCACCTCATTCCCCTTGCTAGTGCGGCCTCCTTCGACCCCCCGGACCCATCAGCCTTACATACATATCATATTAATCCATCCATAACAATATTAAAATACCCTAATCGTATGTGGACATCATATCATAGTTAACCTCAAATGAATCACATATCACAGAATTTACCTTGCACCATTCCGCACACAGGGAACACCACCAATATTCCGTTGTTCATTATCCCCCCTGCCCCCACTTGCTCGCACACCTCCCACACCTGCCACTGACGCACCCCCACCACTAACTTCTACTTGCTGACATTCCTCTCCTGGAATAGCACAGGGCCATCCTTCTCTGCAATACAAATATATGTATGTCCATCGTTGCCTCTGACTAACTTGACAACATCCTCATCTTTCTCCAGTGTCATTAACATTCTCCGGTCAAACTTCAAACTATACCACACATGCCGCCCTCTTACACTCTCCCCTATCTCTCTCTCCAACAACTTCAAGATGCCACCAACTCCCATACTCGATGAAATCCATATACATGCATTCCCCCCACCCATATATGTCATTAACCCATTCACCTCATCATCCAACACCCCACCCCAACAGACATACATAGCAATCTCTCTCATATGCACAACTATGTTCCCCACTGAATTGCTTTGCATCATCATTACTGCTTGTACCCAACTTGAACTGCTTCACAAATTCAACGATGCCACCTGCGCACAACAATAAAGTGTCACCAGCTATACTTCTCAATAATGACAGCGTATTTCCCCCACTTATACATGCATTTGTTGCCCTACATATAATCACTACCCTTTTCGACATATTCATACCTTCACCGATTACCATCTTACATTCTGCCAACAACTATCCGTCACAGATAACAATGCCATCCCAGGATAACAGTAGGTGTTATCTTGGGATATACCTCCCTCGTTTACTTCTGACACAATGACTCACCCATGTGTTAACACCCCATAACCTTTACCTACTTACATTATGTGACATTTCATTACATTAACTGACTACAACTCAGTAAGAACACATATAATGCTCCAACCTCTCTAACTTCACCCACTACAGTGAACACTCTTCCTCACTCATTGAAATTGACTACCTACATGCCAAGCACATACAAATCTACACACTCAGTTACTGACACTGTCAATCCTTACCTTCAATTCACTTGACAACTTATTTGAACTGGAAAATACTTACCTCTTCTTTGCTGCTTCTTGGTCCACGATTTTTTCCTTCCAAATGCATCAGACTAACCCTTCCCTTCTCTCACCTCCTCACCAGCTCGGGTAGGTGTCCACGCCATAAACTCAGCCACCAATTACTAACTTTGCTACACTGAGAGGTTGATAGAGAAAGTGAGGTGGACAGAGAAAGAAATTGAGAGAGAGAGAGAAAAAGCTCTCAAGTTGGGTATGTTTCGCACGTGAGCACAGCCCTCACTAGTTCCACTTGGTCTTCCTCTCACCATAAGGGCACAGCAGGAAAACAACAATGACAAAGACGTTGCCAGCACAAAGGTGCTTGACGCGTTTGTCTACTTAAAATAACACTTTTAAGTTAAATGAGTATATTTCAGTAATATTAAAATTAAAGCAACACTCTGTAGTAATTTTTCCATTTTTTTATGGACTTTTATTTAAAAATATTTTATTTTAAGCTGGGCCACATTGCCCTAGCAGATTATAAATTCATTCAAGTACAGGATATAAGTGGAAGAAGGCGGCTAAAAGTCGTACAGATTCGTTTTCCACATGCGGCAGGGACAGACGTCTTGCAGGGAAGGCCGAGAGAATCGCAACCACTTCCACGTGAACACCAATCATCAGTTCACGGCTCGCAGTTCATACTGCTTTTGGCTTCCCAGACTACACCAACACTGTCATTTCTTTTGGAAGGTGCTAGAGTTTTACATCTGTAAGCACAATATGATGCTCTAGTGCACTTCGGTTGGCTTAAGAATGTACAGCCAGGGTCGGTACCTTCGTTGTTTCCTTTTTCTTCAAAAGAACATTATCAGTAATTTTTGGCAGGGCAGAAAAATGAGTCAGATTACATTAAACTATTTAATAAATGTATTAATTTTGTATCCACTTTAAAAATAATCGAGATGTTTAAAATTGGAAAATAAAATATTTTTACGTTGAATGGTTAATTCGTGTGGATTTCATACCAAATTCGGTTTACTTTGAGTTAGATTCGTGTTTCTCTAAGTAACTTCGAATCGGATTCATATGATTGTATCAGGTCAAATTTTTTCAACTTTAATTTTTGGGCCTATATATTTATAAATTTTGAAGCACATCTAGCTAAGCTAGATCAGACGAAGCGAACACAGAATAAATATTTTATCAACCCCATGATTGTTAAGTGAATGGAGAGTCTAGTTAACGTGGAGTTATTGATCCTCCCCAAAAAAAAAAAAAAAAAAAAAAAAAAAAAAAAAAAAAGGGAGTGGAGTTAACCTTAAAAAGTATATTTTTGTTCCCCAAGATTTTTTTCCCGGGGTGGTCTTATGGGTTTAAGATAATATCTTTGAAGCTTAATGTGAAAATTTTTTATTCTAGCCAATTAGCTCATAGGAGGTTCAAAATAAATTATGATAATGTGGGTTAGTTTATTAAATTCGTTTCTTTCCTTGTATTTATTTACCTCATTTTTTTAGGTTTATCAATCATTTTAAAAAAAAAGAGTCTTGAACATTATTAATGTTCGCTGTTGGCAATAAAGTACTAGACCTAAGAAGTGATACTATATAGACATTGCTCACTTTATCTTATTTATCTAAGTTCCCCTGAAAACTCATAAATTAGTCTAGAATTTGCGGGGGAGAAAACACACAGCAGGAAAGAAGTCGAACATGAAACGTATAAATGATGTTAATATGAGCGTGAATAATAATTCATTTGGGATAGCTTTGGGAGAACTTATTATTCAATGAATTATTAATCATCTCAAATAAAGAAGTTACTTTAATATAGATTATGAGTCATATTTTAAATCTTTTGAAAAATTATTCCTACAGATTAAAAAGTCAATCTCTTTATGACTCTTCTATGAAATAATTTCATTTAAATATGTGGATAAAATTTATAGAGTACCAAACACTGTTGTACTCTTAACAGTACAGAAAAAGGAATCGGGTGCTAAGTGCTACGCCCTTACCAAACATGGGTCATCCATTTGCCGTTGTTCCAAAAAGATCACTCCAGAAATTGAATACAGCAACACCTATGTGACTTTAAAAATGATGAAAGCATCAGATAGCACTGTAAAGATACAAGAGCCTATGAAGATTTGACAACGACCTCCGTCAAAATTCTGTTGCCTGGTTGTGTGCTTGAAAGCGATATCACAAGATTATTGTCGTGCCTGAAAGGCATGCAATGTGTCGAAATCTGGTGAGATTTACATCCAAATTTTCCGTAAATTTCATAACTAAACTGAGTTACGTATAAATTAGAAGATAAACACAATGATCAAACATTGGCCCAAACTCGATAACAGAATCCAAAAAGTTCAAAATGATGTTAAACTTATGGTGTTATTATGATCATAAATTAAATCATTTTCAATTGGCTTACATATTAAAAGAGATCATCCTTTTAATTAGGTCAACAATAGTTTGACTCTAGCAAAGTGGATGATCCAAGAAGTTAGAATAAGTAGGACTAACCTTTATGCAGGATTTAATTGCAGTATTCTTCCCATAATATATAACCGGCATTTTGACGGCTACTAGAGTCACCGGAAAACACCACATGTTCGACTCTACTAAGGGTGGCAATATTTTGGCACACTATCAAGAGAAGGTCCAGAACGATCATAACAACAACAAAATCACATAAGTGTAGCACATCCTCAAGGATTCTTGCCTTCCTATTATGTGCCTTCTTAGGACTCTTACCTTCTGTGGTTTTTGTACATTTGCGGTAAATCTTTTTATTTTAGTTAATTTGCATGTATGGATTTTATTGAAATACATAGAAAATTACTTCCCTCATTCCGGATTCTCTCTTTTCTCTCAGTAAAACCTTTGGCTATTTTATCATCACACCCCAACTCCAATCCCAATAGATGGTAGGATTAACGTGAGAGAGTAGAGAGAATATTGTTGTGGAAATATTGTGTTCAATTGCTGCATCTGTTTCTGCTAATCTGATCCATTATTAATAATGGCACTAAACCTTGCAAACTTACTAGATAGCTAACGCAAGACGAATACATCATTAATCAACTTATAACAACCCACTTAATATGGGTAAATGTGACCGCTACATTCGATCAAGAACGCCCACTTGGTCACAAAGATCACAAATTACATATCTCTCTGCCAACACATCTCTTCACGCCTCATACTGAGAATGAGGTGTGCTACCAAAAACAAACTAATAGCGTTATATTAAGTCACCATCTAAGTAACATAACACTTTTATATGAAAATGATATCCCAAATCGTTCATAACATCACCAGTGGCACACATGGTCCCTTTATGCCTATTGATATATCAAATGATTGTATAATAAATATAATCATCCGAGCTTTATATGGTGATGGAACAAATTCTTCCTTAGACAATTAAGGTAGTCCATCTTAACTTAACTACTTTTCCAATGTGTTCCGCTAGGCTTTATACATCTTAGCCCTTGGAAACCACATTAAGGTAGCAATGTCAAACTTTGACTTTGTATCATAACTCTAAGTCAAGGAATATCACAAAGAGAGGTCACAAAGTGGGAGGGAAAGGGAATTCACTTGTCACCCACGAAATAGGTCGATATTTAGCATACATAGTATGAGAGTGTGCCATAGCATAACTCCTACTGAGCTGGGTGCATCACCCTTCTATACCATGGGAATCGTAAGTTTGACCTTCGCCTGAAAAACCAACCTAAGCCATTAGATCCACATACCTAATGTTAATCTTAGCACTCAAAATTCGGCTATAAGGCTTCAATACCCACACCCATACCCATTTTCAAAATACATCCCCATACCCACATTCATACCCATTGGGTTTTCAAAATTTATCCCTATATTCATACCCATCAGGTATTTCAGATTTTATTCGGGTATATACATATATTAAAAGAGAGTACCATCGAGGATGATTATTCCTTTTATCTAAAAAAAAAATTCATAAAGCTAAATTCCATTAGGTAGAATGTTCTAAAGAAATACAATACCTATTGGATTAAGTATAAGAGTTCATACTTAACTCATGAACAAAAACTTCATTATGGGGAAATGACTGGAATAAGGAAGTGAGGAACACAACAAATGAAGGAGTGAGGGATATAGCAAATGAGTTAGAATCTTAGGTTTGTGAGTCGTGAATCATGTAACTTCATGTATCGGCATAGCAAATGAGCGACACAAATAGATGCATTGGACAGCTAGGAATGAATTGGGGTATGGGGTCTTTTTTTTAAACGAATTGCCTATATTTAAAGCTCAAAACTCTACTCAAAAATTTATTTTACCCCTAAGAAATTTGGGGTACAGTGCGGGCATGTGTATGTGCGGGTGATGCCTATACGCAAACCTAACTATGCCCATTTTCAAGGCACCTGTCCCATACTCATTTTTTTTCCTAATTTTTTGCACCCATATCCACTATAAATAGGGCGGGTTCGGGGTGGGTTTTTGGCATTTGGGTACAACTCCAATCCATACTAGGAATAGGTTTAGTTAAGGGAATACAATCACCTTGTTGGTGTGTTTCTACCTAATGGCAATATAATGCTTTTTGTCTCTATGGCGACAAAATACACAATGTGTCTCCAAAGCTGATATTGTTGTGTAGTTTATTTCTTAATGCACCATAACATGGCTCTTCCACCTAAGATGAATACATATCATGAGGTAGACCTAGACTCATCCGAATCACAACCCAATTGGAATTTGAGTATCCTCTCCACTTGAAGTCTCATCCTCAATAGCAAAAGATTAAGTCAGTATACCATGAAGGTAGTGGATGACTCTCTTGACAGCTTGCCAATCAACAAGTCCTGGGTTATTTTGATAGCAACATACCAAACTAATTGCAAAGCAAATGTCAGATTATGTACATAACATGACTTACATTAAGTTTCCTATGACACTAGCATAAGGCATTGTTTAAGACTCAAGGCTAGACCCTTCTCAACTAGAGTGCCCACGAGTTTGGAATTATACATCAGAAATCATTCAAAGACCTTTTTGATATATATTTCTTGGGACGGTTTCAGATTATTTCCACTCATAGGGCATATCTAGCTTCAGCCACATCCTTCATGTCATAGACATAGGGCAACCACTTTTTAGTAGCTTTAATCATCTCTAAGTTATTTTCAGCTAACAGTATGTCATCAACATACAGGATAAGAAACATAATCTGCTCTGTAATTTTTTGACATACACACAGTTGCCTTTTGAAGCCATAGATAAGCCAAACTATGTGATGACCCCATGGAATCTAAAGTACTAAAATCTAGAAGATCGCTTAAGATCATATATGGACCTGTTAAGACGACACATCTTGTTCTCTAGTGCCTTTGATACAAAACCAATAGGTTGGTCCATATAAATCTCTTCCTCCAGGTTCCTATTGGGAAAACAATATTTGCATCCATCTGAAACAATTCTAGGTCTAAATAGGCATTTATGGCTATGAGTAAGCGAAAAGAGGCAAATCTTCTCACAAAAACAATATCTCTTTGTAATCTATACCCTCAATTTGGGTAAGACCTTTTGCCACTAGAAAGGCCATGAGTTTTATCGATCAAACCATCTCCAGACATTTTATCTTGAAAACGCACTTGTTTTCGATAGACTTACATTGGGCGAAAGATCAATGAGTTCTCAAACCTTGTTTCTTATCACTGAGTCCATCTCATCTTTTATGGCATCCATCCACTCTTTGTGATTTGGTGAATTGGTTGCCTCTTGACAAGAGGTAGGTTCCTTAACTTCCAAGGGAGGGCATAGGAATATTTCCTCTTCAATTTAGATTATCGTTGAGGAATTCTTCATGCTCACTCCTTCGGATCCTAGGACCTTCATTATTTGTCTGTCTAGGTAAGGAATCCCTTTCCCTTTCTCTAAAAGGTGTTGGACCCTGAGCATGCGGAGAATTACTTCCACTATCCCTTGAAGGTGTAGAATACTGAATATGTGGACTTACCACACGTTCAGGAACAGGAGATTAAGGATAAACCTCATTCTCACATTGAATCTCCTTAAAAATTGGAAATTGAGGACAAAATTCATTCTCCGGAGTAGACAAAACTCCCTCATTCCTTTTGGATAAGGTGTGCCATCTTTGGTGACTTGGTTAGAATTCAAATCCTCTACCTCACCAGAAGATGGTTAAATGTCTTGCTGTAACTCATACAATTTGATATTATTTCACCAATAGTTGGGAACTCATCCTTAAGAAAGTCGACGTTATAAAAATCTATTTCATCAAGGAGATATCCACGATCTCGATTCGTTTGAAGAGTTCTAATATTTCGTTCTAATTGAGTTTGTACTACGACTATAAGATTTGTGAACACATCAGGTACTTAATAGCAGTGAGATAATAGGTACATCTACCTACATCACGAATAACATATATAGCTCCATAATGTACTTTCACATTCATGGGTCCACTTATGTCTGGAGTGAATGAACTCCAAGGGACTCGATGCCTTCGAAGCTTTGCCAAAGGACTTCATAATTGCTTTATTAGCTAGACGTAGCTCACATATGGCAGCTTAACCCTAGCGAGTTGGTCTTAATGAAAAGACCATCTTTAACTAGTTTGTTAACTCTATCTTAGACCTCATGGTCAAGCTGAGCATGCCTAAAAATAGAGTTGAAAATAGTGGTAAAGATAGGTGAACTCTATCTTGGTCCTCATGGTCAAGTTGAGCATGGCTAAAAACAAAGTCAAAAAATGCGGCAAAGATAGAAGATGTTTTATTTCGTGCAATGCATTGAAAACAACTTTTAATGTCATATGGCCAAACAAATTGCCATTGTACAAGGTATTTAAGACATCTAAAGAAAATCAAAAGAGAAAACTAATCTCAGAAGCAAAAGATACAAAAGGGAATGTCGGCCCCCTTCTGCATAGACAACATTGTGAAGAAGCAACGCATTTCCTTCGCGGAGTTTCAGATGATATTCCCATATTTTAGGGACATCTTCTTCATTGTCGTTACTTAAAACGACTATTTGTGAACTCACCAAATAGCGATGAAAGTTCACAACAACAACTTGGTCCTGAACTATATGGTTGGTTGCTCCTGTGTCTGCAATCCACGAGGGATTAAGGTTGATAACAAATACTAGGGAGCACACATATTATTCATGGGTAACTATTAAAGAAGGTACTTTAGTTGGCTCAAGACAATCCCGAGTGCAGGGTTCCTCATTTCCACAGTTTATAGCACTTCATACATGTTATATTATTCTCTCTATTGCCCTTTGTCTTTTGCCTTTTTGGCAATGCGACTCTTAGGTCCAAAGGTTCAAGGGGAAATGAATCTGGTTATCATGATGCTAAACTGATCCCACATAGATTTAGCAGTGGAATAGCTTTAAAATTCCCCCGCCAGGTCATCATGCATGTAATACAACATAGTACAACATATTAATCATTCCTTCTTGGACCATTTTTGGTATACCTTGAGGCTCTCTCTTGATACTGCTCACTAGCAATTATGTCTTTGCCATTCTAAGAGATCTCAAAGCTATCAAGTATTCTAACACTTCACGCTTGCTTAGAAGAAACTAAATCTTCTGATACTATGTGTCCCAGTTAGTGCTATCCGACACTTCATTGGTAAGCAAATCACCAATCATATTTTTATTGTCAAATCTAGAAGTATATATTTAAAGGATGGATATTAGACATATTTTCAAATAATGAAATTATCAAAAACTCCATCATTCACATCGTATGATCAAAAATTTCACTAAGTTTATAATCATTACATACAAACATGAATTAGAAAATTTTATAAATTAATTATCACATTTTCCCCATAAAGCATAACTTATGGAGCGCAATATTGTTAAACTAATTAACATATTTAGAAATATTACAAAGATATTCAACTTACTCATGTAAAACAAATTTACATGCAGTTATGCCATTAAGCGAATTTATGCCACTACAAACATGTCATTTAAAACTCTATTTAATGACATATGAACTAGAAAATTTATATAATTATATAAAACACATTAATGTAATTACATGAAACTAAACTGCAAAAATATTCACAAAAATATAAAAGGAATTTATATATATAATAACATGTAACAAATGAATTTTTATAAAAGCCCAAATAGCATAGCATTTTATAAAATGCATTCATATAATTGTAGCTTGCCTGATATGTATTTAAATGCCACTTGTAAATTATAAAACACATCGATAATATCACAAATTTAATTTCACAAATTGAATTCATAAAATGCTTCTAAATAACAGAATTAACAGTAAACATGAAACAAATTCATATTCACTAATTTGGGCAAGGAAAAATTGTTAAAACAATTTAGCAAATTCATAACAATTCATGTAGTTTGTATATGTATGTAAAACACATTTATATAACACTACTAATTGATGATTGACATGAAATATATTCATGTAATCAAATAAAACATATTTCTATAACATAATTTGTAACATGAAATATATCCAAAATCTAATCGCACGTAATTATATAGAACACATCCATATAATATTAAAATTTTGAATAAAATGAAATGAATTCAAATAAAACTTGTAAATTATATAAAACGTATTCATATAATATTGCAAATTTAAATTTCATGGAACAAATTCATAAAATAATCCAATACCTTGTATATCCAAATAATGGTATGAAACTTGTTTGTATAAAACTTCAATACAACATGAAACATCCTTATCAAATAAACCAAGGGCAGAAAAATTAAGCAATTCACAGCTGCTCTATATATATATATATATATATATATATATATATATATATATATGTGTGTGTGTGTGTGTGTGTGTGTGTGTGTGTGTGTGTGTGTGTGTGTGTGTGTGTGTGTGTGTGTGTGTGTGTGTGTGTGTGTGTGTGTGTGTGTGTGTGTGTAGCATATTTATATAATGTTATTAAAAAAAGATTATTGTGAAACATATTCATGTAACTCAATAGTATATAAAACATATTTATATAATATAACTTATAAAACATATTCATTTATCTGAGAAGGGGGATTAACATTAATCTAAATATCACATAGATATTTATTGAATTCGTGTAATACATATTTACGTAATAATAGTTTAGAACTAATATATGTTCCATCATTCAAAAAAAATCAAAATAAATTTATTTCATTAAACATGTAATACGAAATTACAACCAATAATGATTTAAGATCGTTTCTATAGATTACAGAAAATATATTTATGTAACATATTCACATTAACAAAATTAACAATCAGCATATAGTTGAACATGTAATGTGAATTGATGTCAATCTCAAATAATATGTAGTTATGCGACAAAAGGTGGAACATAAGCTTGAGTAAAGATCCATAAAATAAATGCTCCATAAAAATTGGCCCAGGCTAACTTGGGTTCCACTTCCCTTATCATCAATACAGGGGGCTTAAAAAAGAACGAATGCCTTCTTTTATTATTGTTCTACTCTCCTTAACTCCACAACTCTCTCTCTCTCTCTCTCACTGTTCTCCCTCCACGCTCTCAACACCCCCACCTCGAAACCCCACCCCGTCACATTTGCACTCTGCTTCTGGGCCGTCATGGCCACCGATAGAGAGCACTGCACTAGGGACCGCCCCTTAACCACCCCAACCCCACCTAAATGATGACACCGCCTTCTCATACATCAGGAAAGACAAGGCCCTCGGCCTCTATGTACTTGTTGCCCGATGAAACCACCATTACCATCGTGTTGATCGGCCACCGACGTTTTGCTAGACACTGCCCATTCGCCCAACTCGCCACCATGGTAGCTATGCGTGCACCTCACACATCACTTCGTCAGGGTTTTTTTGGTGGGTTTTCAATGGAAGGATGTAGATCAGCAAGCATGTAGCCCAATTGGTGGAAGAAAATGATCGAAGTCTCTTCGTCGGTGTGCGTGACCTACATGAGCCACCTCCTGGTGATTCTGTTTGATGAGTTGACGTGTTCTCCTTCTTCATTTTTTTAATGGGGTTTTAGTAATTTCTGGGTTTATTCTGACGGGCCACCAAAGGCCCTGGCTAGGGTGGGTTACGTTCACACTGCCGTCCATATAACAGAAGGCGTTGGGGATTTGAAAGGGGGGTTGGGGATTTGAAAGGGGGGTTAGCAAAGGTCCCAAGTTGGATCTAGCATGAATAGTGAGTCAAGGTTTAGGGTTATGATGATTCGAAGTCTAATGCTAAATAAATTTGCAAATCAAATAACGTGTTAATAGAAATCAGAATTAATGGAATCATACGGGGCTAGAAACATACAATCTAGGCTCTAGTACCACTATTAGAATAAGTAGGACTAACCTTGATGCAAGTTCTGATTGTAGTATTCTTCCCACGATCTATAATTGACAATCTATTGGCTGCTAGAGTCATCAGAAAATGTGACACCCCAAACCCAATCCCAATAGATGGCAGGATTAAAGTCAAAGAGCAGAGAGCATATTGTTGTGGAAATATTGTGTTCAATTGCTTCATCGCTTTCTCTTAATACGATCTCTTATTAATCATGACAATAAACCTTGCAAACTAATCAGATAGCTAATGCAAGATTAATATGTCATTAATCAACTTGTAACAACCTATTTAATGTGGATGAATGTGACCGTTACATTCGGTCAATACAAGACCCACAAAAAAAATTAAATGAGATCAGTTCATCTATAATAGACTTCTAAGTTATATCATAATTTATACCCTTTAGGGATGGAATTATTCATCTGTCTAATGAAAAGTTAATAATCATATATCATATATATAACATAAAAGTGAATGGGGTGAATAGGTTGATGGTGTTTTGACAAGTGGTAAGTTCCTATTGGTTAGCTCCTATTAATTATCTTATATTTACATCAATACTATATGATTTTTTCTTTACTCAATTAATTTAAAACTTATAAATTTAACATAATGATGTCAATAAATATTAACTGATTATTTATTCAATTAGTTTAACAGTTTCAAATTTAAAATAAAGTAGGATTAAAAATATAAACTATAATTTTAATTATGACAAAGTAATGGAGACACTCATAATAAGTTGAATGGATTGATATTTTAATTCCCATCATTCAATATCCAAATATAATAATATGCTTGAAAAGATATTCCCCCTACCCCATAGGTCAAATGACATTAAACATATGCCAAGTATTAAAAAAAAAACTTTTTTTAATAGTTAAGGACTCCAATAATATATGTGGGCAACTCCTCTTAGTCAAATATCAAT